>QYTT01084130.1:23675-42433 GCA_006980735.1 Dasypogon diadema
CTAACGACATGAAATGGATGAAGATCTCCTTTTTCGCATTGTAAAACCACCCCAGGTGGGGTTTTTCACACCCACCAAACTACTAGATGGTCTTCGGGGTCTTTAGGAGGAAACCCCCGGGTATGCGCCTATCCTGATGATGGTCTTCTTCAATCCTCGATCGTCGATTACTGCTGATTCTCTATTTTTTCATCCCACAATAATTGTCGATTTTATTTTATTTGCTTTTGAAATTTTTGGTTTGTTGTTCCCACCACAATTATCATTTTAAAAGAAAAACCTGTAGTAATAGTATTAATTATCGGAAAATCTCCCTACTATATGTTTGATATGCATACGAGATACGAGGCGACGATGAGTCACTCATAATAGGCAGGAGACTATGAGAAAAGCAAGATTGACTCTTCATTACACACATAGCCGTCATTTTGTCAACTTTAAGCAGGTATATAATAGCGCCATCAATCAATCCTCGTAGGATCCCAGCAGGAAATGTAATCATTACTGATCTACATAGTTCCGGAATTAATTCTGGTAACCCTACATTACGGACTCAACTACATTTGTCATTGGATGAGGTGGTGATGAGCTACTTACACAGAATCAATGAAGTAGTTAATTACGTGAACATCTTATTTGTGATTTATGAATATAAAATTACGAGAGCTGTGGACTGTGTGCAGAGAAGAGAGGAAAGAATAAACAGTGAAGAGTGAATGAGAAATTATACGAACTTTTCAGATATCTCATTATCGTAAATTACATAAGACTTTAGAGATCAAGATGGTCCACGCACATTGTCCAGGTAAAGAGCACCAGTATTCCTAGAAATGAGACCACAAATCTGCTACGATAGACTCAATTATGCTATTCGTTTAGCACAAGCTGAAAAATAGCACGCCGCTTAAAAATCGGTAACTCGTAAATACATTTGCCTTGCCCGAGAGCAGAAGACTGTGAAGTAATAAAAATAGGGTGTGAACGAGGCATCCTTGTGTAGAAAATTGAGAAAAGGCGTTCATTGTCCCATGTTAGGAGCTAAGAAGTTTTTCTGTTATTATTTGATCCATGCAGATGCCCTATTGAAAGTTCGAAAATGGGTTAATTTTGACAACTCCTTCACAAGGTTGCCATATTAAACCTCGAACTATTGCAATAAAAACTGATTTTTTTTTCTTTTCTAAAATGAAAACGCTTCGAAGTAGATAGATAAAATTCGGCATACAGATACTTTAGTAAAATTAGAATATCCTGGCAGAAAATGAACCAAATCGGGCAACTCCTTCGGAGAGCTGCCACCCACGCCGGTGGCCGAACGGGTTGAGGCGCACGCCTGCAGACTTTCTCTTTTGGGGATGTGGGTTCGAATCCTGCCAAGGGCGCGGTGATTTATCTGGGTACCAGTGGTTGAGGTAATTCTACTGGCAAGGATTGTACTTGCGAAGGCATTGGGATGTTGTACGGTAAAAATTTCATTCAACAACTATGGGTCACTTGCAACATTTGTCAGCTTAAAATTTTCCACTCTCCTCTTCCCTAACTTCCTTCGGCTTAAGCTGTTTTGTATGCATCATAGGTCTGTCCCATGATTTTAGGCAAAATAAAACTTTTAGTTTTCTATTTATTAAATAAAAATTTCTCTTATCACTTAGGGAACAATGTTTTGGACTAAGGTTGGAGGACATAAAAGGAAGCATTTGACAGTGATCTTGAGCTTGAGCCAGAGTGAAATTTAAAGGTCACTTTGAGGTCGACTTCAATTATTTAATATAACACCTCGTTCTTCATACCGCAAATGGAGAGAGCGTAAAATTTTACGTTCGAGCATGTGATTCACTTATGAGCCAAATTGATCTATAGGGCTTACTTCAAGGTCAAATAACCTAATACTTAATAATTATGCACTTCCGAATAGGATATTTACAATAAAAGTTGTACGACACACTGCTGTGATCGAAACACCAAAAATTTCTTCATTTCACCGAGAAAGAATAACTTTCTGTTTAGGTGGACATTTTTTAAGTGTAAATTTAATTTCTAAAGCATTCTAGAAAATTCTCCTGTTCTATAAAATTGTTCAATATAAAAGTTACTAAAAGTATCCCAAATATCATTCTAACGCACAATTCATTTTCATTTATTTATTTATAATTATTTTTTTTAAATTATTTTTAAGAGATCCTTCCTTCCTTCCTTGATGCAATGCTAACGGGTGCGTCCACAAGTTACAAATAATAGGAAATAGTAAAAAATACAAAGGTAAGAATTATCAATTTTTAATGTTTTCCCCACAGATATAACTATTACACAGAAGATACAGTCAAAGGGAGATGACAGAAATGGACAAGGAAACTGTTTTAAATATTTAATCAACCCACGCCGCGCTAGTGGCAGAGGTAGTTGTGGCGCACGTCTGCAGATTTTCTCCTCTGTGGGCATGAATTCGATTTCTGTAAAGGACGCAGTGATTTATCTGGGTACAAGTGATTGAGACAATTCTACTGACGAGAATTATACTTGCAAAGCCATTGGGACAGTAAAAATTTCAGATTAGAAAATTTTCCAATCTCCTCATCCCTAAAATTTCCCTCCGCCTAAGCTGAACTTTCCCTGAGTTTAGGCAATACCTTTAAAAGTCCCAGTGTGTCGCTAATCAGCATGGTTAAAATCTGATTAAATTTATCTTAAATCAGTCGAGATACTCGATGATGACTTGAGCTTGCCATTTCATCCTTGAATATCCTGAAAAGCTAACAATCGATTCGATTTGCTTTAATTTTTAAGACTTCTCTATTACATAATCCTTAAACGCATTATTTTTTTTTTTTATTTAAAAAAGTGAAAATGCTTTGGAAACTATTATAATGCAAAAAGGACAATAATTTAATGCAAATCTATAATTTCAAAGGTATATAAAATTAGCAATCTTTAGAAATTACATTTGAAAATTGTCCATGTAAACAGAAAGTTGTTTTTTTTCTCGGTAAAATAAAGAAATTGTTGTGTTTCGATCACAGCAAATCAATCAAATTAAAATAGAAGAGGACCAAAAATGGACCCTTGAGGTACACCCAAAAGTACTGGGAGAAACCTAGAGTGGAAATACTGTCTGCGACCTATCACTCAAATAATTGTAAATTAGTGTAGTATAGTGTGTAAATGTGAATTAGAGCAGTAAGCTTATTGTTATCTATTGCACAAGAAATATAGTTTGTTTTTTTTTGGAGAAAAGCTGATGTTCAACTATGTCCGTACCGAAAGGCTGATTGATATTTGTGGAGGAAATCATTTATTTGGAGGAAAAGGGACAGGTATGGCAAATGCTAATTGAGCGAAAATCACTACAATTGGGACTAGAATTTAATAAAAAATAAATAAAATAAAAAAAAACTTACTGGAATGCTTTTTTAGCATCTTTTCACGATCGCATTTTTTTATAATTTTAAAATGCTTTCACTAAAAAATGAATTCTATTTAGCTTTTTTAGAAAACGTGCAAAAAATGTTATGAATTTTTAAACATATTAGCGCCAACGTTTTTCTTTAAAAAAAGCAACGGCGGGACGGTAATTATTATATAATAAAGCTTTCCTCTAGTTCACACACTGTCGCCCTAGAAAAGTCTTCGAACCACTTTTCCTAAATATTGATTAAAAAGATTTGAGCTGTCGGATAGGTCTGAGCGTTAGCAAATCAATGTTGGATCAAACCTGTCTTCGAAAACTCCGAAGAAAGTTTGAGTTTGTGCATGTTTTTCAACAGGTTTTTTATCACATTTTCGTTGAAAGGCTCGTGTGGATCGCCAGAAATTTTAACGCCAGTACCTTTCATTTGAACGTTGAATGTATCTAACATTCGTATATGGATAATACCCCCTATTCCCCTCACCGATTTAACTATCGTCGTTCTCAAAATTTATTCACTTAGACAAGCTGGATCTACGGGAAACAAGCAAAGTTATAATACTATTACTTCTGAGTCACAGTAATGAAATTGTATCAGACTTAAGTGGCAGCCGTAAAACATGTCTCAAGTGCAGGGAAATCTCATGATTTAATCGCCTGCAAATGTAGATGCATTATGCTTGGTAAACAAACCACAGCTGGAAATTAATTCCGAGGAATACTGCACAATTCTGCACAAACAGCGGTTTTCCCCCGACAGTCATTATTAAATTGTCCTTTCAGGAATTGGAAGGACAGTGGGAGTGAGGGACTGAATTCGGATAGTGTGAAATATTTTCCAGAGTGCGATAATGGCAAACCCATTTCAATCTGTAGTAACTGCTTTTCTCCACAATTTGAAACCTATTTGAAGGCAATTTCTCTTACCAGCCAACACCAGCCATCAGTTCGGTACGTGAGCTCTCGCTGCAAGACTTTGGGGATGGAAAGGATATTAGCTTGAATTAAAATTTCCAATACACCAGTTGATCCTGGATCAATTTCAACACATTTCAGGAGCTGTTCCAACGCACATTTCTCTCCTACGAAGTAATAGCATCGTAAATTGTGGAAATACTAGCAATTCGTCGATGGCAAATAAATTTTCAACCGGCGAGTATGGGCCGTTACGAATTTTCTTGTAAACACCTCTTCACCACTTCCGCCCGGCCGTGGATATCCTGATTTGAGTGGGTACGTGATCATGCATGCACGTGTTGAGTTTTAAGTGCCAGCGTTGGGGTTTGGAGCGTAACGGATGGGATTTAAAGTGCGCCCTATCCAAACATCAAACGCTATCCCTTGAGATGCTTTGCATAGTTCATTTTTTATGGAAAACAGTGCGGTGCTGGTATTTCTAGCTGTTCTACAAGCGAAGGAGGTGGGGAGCTCAGCATAGGCCGTATAAAAAGGACACAATCGAAAAATATAAGGAAGCTCCATGCTTTGTTTTGTAATGTTGTGCAAGATTTATCGATTGTTGTCACTTTGGTGAGATTCGCGCATGCTGCTGAATCTAAGAGAATGGAGCTTTTCACTCTTTCAGACTTCGACATTTGAAGCTTGTTTGGAGCCAAAAAGCCTCCTGTCTTGGGGAACGATGCAACGTGGAAAGCAGAATCGAGTTCAAAGTGCGAACTAGGCACAGATTAAGTGCACACTAAATTAATAATTCGTCTTTGACGAAAGTCTGTGCTCCAATTTACGCTTCTTAGGATCAGCAATTGTCAGATTTCATGATACATAATCTGAAGTAACATTTATTGTCAAAACGAGACGTCAACAAGATGGTCCAAAATGGTGAAATCAGTTGCTCCGAAGAGATCGACAGGATGCAACTAAGTATCTGGTTACGAACAGGGGGCTACTTCTGTAGGAGCGGGCTATGGAAGAGCAAAAACACAACGGCCTAAAATTTTCAGTCCGAACCCACCACAGGGAGACGCCAAGGCTAAGCTGGCGAAATCTATGGAGAGGAAGTATAAGCGGATTCAAGGTGGGAAAGAGGTTTCGAAGGCTAAAGGGGACACGTAGTGAAGAACTAACTACCTACCTATTCGGGTATGACCCGTAGTGACCTAGTCATAGATTAGGCCTAGAGGTATTGACAGCCTTGAAGGGACTACTTGGGAGACGGGACGACCGTGCTTAGGTTTGTAATCGAAAAATCCAAGGAGTGGAAAATATCAGACTTATGGGACAGAATGTGCCTCAAGGTGGATCGGCTGCATATCCTTGAAGACATGCAGAGGATGGTTATCCGAATCGATGGCCCGCCATTGGATAAGAAGAAAATCTTCACCAGGTTCTGCGGACAGAATGCTCGCTTGAAGGACATCTTCAGCTAGAGAGTAATTCGCGCGGCCAGGTGCGAAACGAGATTGGAGGATGGGACGATAGTAATCGTGTCGTGTCCGCAGAAGCAGGCGGAGGGGAACTCTTCAGCTGACAAGGCAGATGAGTGACGGTAATCCAGTGGGAACCATTGGGTCCGTATCGACGTCTAAGAATTTGCTAATTCTATCGCTAAAGAGAGGCATCGGATGTGATGTTTCTTTGCTTTGTGGAGGAAAAGTTAAATTTAGCCCCACTGCAGAAACCCCGGTTTCACGAAGATGCGATTAGGCAACTACTGTGAAACGTGGGTATGCTTCGCTACCTAAAAGCAGAGGAACTAATCAGGATCAGGGCAACTTCGCAGCTAAGTAGTTGTGGAGCGATTTATTTTCGAACATGAAGACTGTCTCGGAAGCCAGCAAATTAAGACCCGATCTCTAAAATTAGACTTGTTCGAGGTGGACGGGGAAAATGGCCGAAACATTGGAGGAAAGGAACAGGATTCCAATCGAGCTACACTTTCCTGGAAGGAAAGAAAGAATCTGAACTGTTCGCAATCGCATAGTCGTGAAATTAGATCAAGATTTGCAGCTTCGCGCCCCTAAAATCCGAGAGTGTGGATCGAATATTCGCTACTTTACTGTAGCGCCGTAAAGAGGCCACCATGGCTTCGGGAAAAATTTGTTACCTGTCTTATAACAGCGTACACTCCTCAAAGTAAATTTGAGGAGAAGAAAAGTGAGTGAGAGAGATCAGCCTACCCCAGTGGATGCTTTTGGGTCCAGTGATCTCTCGAAGATGTTATTCGCGACCAGTTTGTGCCTGAAAGCCACCAAAGGCAAAGTATGGTATTAAATCTAGGCATCCTATTGTAAACCGTTTTTAAGGTTGCCGCCCATCCCCTACAGGGAGGCCGGGTGGGAGAAGATATTATTATTTTCTGAACAACAAATTTTTCGTGTTTCTTTCACAACGGCTCATACTTTTGCGTTTTGTTTTTGAAAACATAGAAAAGAGCACTTGATGGAACTCAAGTTTCAATAATCAACATTGAAAATTTTTTTCTATCACTTGTTTAAAATTCCACGAAAGGCATCTCTCATTTTTTGGAGAGTGCCAGCATTTAAAAATATTGTGGAGAGTTTCGATTTCATCAGCAGACCCTTTCGTGGAACTTTAAAAAAGTGATAAAATTTTTCAATTTTGATTTTTGAGTTTTGTTTTTATAAATACCTACGGATACAAGAGATATTCGAATAGGATATTACAAAAATTGGCAACAGTCTCGAATAAATATTTACCCGGTGAATTGATTTTGGTACGATCCTGATGCACAATCTGCAACCCTCCCAAATATTTGGGTGAAGTTGGGTTAAATTATTTTTTTAGTGATAGGAATATGAAGGCTACAATGGAGCCCTCCAGATAACGTTTGGCAATTTCCAAAGTGGAAAGTAATAAAGAGGATATTTTTTCCTTTTTTATTGAACGTTTGGAGTTTATTCTATTTGCTCCAAAAAGTAACTAAATTGGTTGACGACAACTTTGAGCATCTCGCTCGACTATAGAATATTTAGGTCGACCCAGACTATTCAAACTCGTACGGAATTCGGCACCTTGTCGAAACTCAATTTCATTTATTTGCCATGCAATGCCTGCTCCGTAACGAGGACTAGAATGATGTTCTTGTTTATTACATAGTTCTCAATAAACATCGTTCCCAAATCTTTCCCAACTAGCTTCAACTTCATCCTGGCCTAATAAGAAAAAGCAGTGCAACCTAAACGAAAATCGCTCTCCTTCCCCATAAAATCCTGCGAAGAGATTGACAGATTTCCTGATGTGATAAACCCTCGCCTTTAATTTTCTCGCTGAGTTTCATAAGTTATAGCAGTTGGGTCCGGAAAGTGATCAGGAAACTTGAAAGCAGGCATAATCGGGCCAAATTGAGAGCAATTTATGTGTATCACAAAGCTCGAAATGATTTCATAAATTGCCGGGTATCATACCCGGCACCTAATCTTTCCAGGAGCCGAATTTAACGTCGGATATAGGGATTAAACGGAAGCGAGTAAAGGACCAAAAGAGCGGAGCGATAAAAACGCGATAAAATGATTTGGTTACAGGCAATTTTCATTTAGGGCTCTTTTCATTTTGTATAGAGGGAGGGCCCACATGCACGGATTTCCAAGGAATTCTAGAGGTAAGCAACAAAATTAGACAAAAACGGGGATGAGCAGGAGTACAGCTCCCTTACACAACTGCCTGAATAGGAAGCCTCCAGCCAGGCAGCAAAGGGGATGATAGGTAAATTTGATGAAAACAAGAAATTTTATTATCCCTTTGCGCTCCCCGCCCGCCGTTCGGAAGAGGAAACATTCTCGACGAAATTGTATTTACTCAGTCTTTGAAATCACATTTGCATACGGGCACATTCTCATCAGGACCGGGAACTTGTGTAGCGCGGCGTGTCCTCACATATGTAACGAGGATGTTCTATAATATTTCAAGTGCTCGACAGACGTCTGAAGACATCTTATACCTAGGAGGGACGTCCATAATAGTAGGTTAGGCAGTATACACCTAAAAGGAAGAGGCGGCGACAAGCTGTCATATGGATCGTCAGCTCGTTTTCCATCATCCGGGGCGGACTTATTAAAAATTTAGGTTTAATTCAATTTATTGAGTCAATCAGTTTAATTGCAGTTGGGGTTGACCAAGCCTGCCGAGTGAAGAGATGTAATCAAGTAAAGCTAAGTGGCATCCGAAGTGGTTACTATAATTTATTTCATTATCCATAATTCATTGCTTTTGTTTCCAAAGTTGCTTGTCTAGGGTTGTACCCTTCAGTGATCTGAGAAATAGGGATGAAGACGTATGGGACGGTTAATCCTTGTAGAAATGTGGACTATGATAAGATTGTAGCATCTGGGGTAGGTGCTTACAAATAAATAACTAAGTAAAGGGCTCATGGCAAACTAAGGGGATACCCTCTAAAATTGATGTACATTCGCATCTGTGTGTGTTTGTAAAATCGAAACACATCCTACATGCCAGGCTTTTACACAAAGTATGCAAAGTTTTCTAATAAATATTAAATAATTTCCGGTATTTAGCATTTGATTTTGTGATAAGCTGTATCTGAATAGTTGTCAAGGACTATATAGATCATCTTGAAAATTGCTATGATATCGTAGAGTTTTTATAAAACGCTTGACTCCAATACGACAGGAATGATTTTGTAATCTTCCTCAAAGCAGTTTTAATATCCTTTTCTGAGCAGGAAATTTATATTATCAGTACGTTCGATGTAATAAGTAATTTTAGAGATTTATGTAGGATATTCTGGGAAACGTTGGGATATTAAACAAAGACGAGAGGTGTTCGGAATTAAAGTAAGTATTTAATTCACTTTAAATTGTTAATAAAATCACTCCACTGTGTGTAATAGTTTCACAGTGTTTTCTCTTCTCTAATTATTTTTGTTATTTCTAATTTCTTTTAGGAACACGGCGCGATAACAAAATGCAGTGTAGCGACAACTAAGGTAAGTAATTACAACGTGATCAAAACCACTTAAACTATTCACAGCTTAACAAATTTTTCTTCCAGCGTAACCTGTGTAACCGGCGGATCTCTTCTAGCAGCTCAATACTTAGGCAATGATCCCGAGTTTTACAGCGTAAAGGGTAGGTTAATTTTGATTTTTGCAAATGATTGAAAGAGGACTGTTTTATTTCACAGGGTTACTCGTCCGCCTCTGGTTCTATATTATCTGTAAGATATTTCTGAATATCGTCCCACTGGCAGACAGTGGCAATATCTTTAAAATCCTTGAGCCACGCACACATACTTTTGCGTGACTCCCTATTGAAAGTCTCAAGGGATTCTTTAACATCCTTGAAGACAAAATTGCTACCGAGCGACTGTTTCGGCTCTACCATTGTGTTACCCTCTGGGTACTCGAGTCCTTAACTTCTAATTCGTGGACACTGCTTACTTTAAAGACTGCGTCTTCAAAATCGCTCCCTTCCTTCTTCTCCCCCGCAATCCCTTCTCTTCCCGTTAAAAATACCTTTGATTTGTTCGAATAACTTCACTACTTCAATATTTAGGTTTGAATTTTTGTAAATAATTTAATTGAAGATGTTGTTGAATAATTCTCTTGTTCATGCAAGTGATAAAAGTAAAATAAAAGAAAGATCTGACCTTAGTGTTCCATGAGCTTGAGATGTACTCTATCCTGAACCAAAAGGAAAAGGCTTCAATACTTCCTTTTTCTTGAATTTAAAGCAGAGGAACTTATTTCAATTCGATCACGTTTTGAGTTTTTTAGATCGTATTTCAAGCTACTGGAAGGTTAGCGGTTCACCATAAACACGTGCCAACACTCCCGTTGTCCCGGTTATCCCACTTCTTCTTCAACAATATAGGTGCTTTTTAGAGACCCATTCTCAGATCTCTAGTCTTTACAATATTTATCAATAATTTGCTGTGCGGATGATTTGCGAATTTCAACTTTTTAGAGATTAGGCCAGACTGAGAATAGTAACAGTTAAGGCTAAAGGCGCGACTACATCCACGACTTTTGAAGATTTTTGTCTACTTCTACGTAGTCAGCTCCAAAAACTGTATTGGAAAGCCCTAACCTACCTTTAAACGTCTTGCAGCACCTCATACTCGATGAAGGCGACATTTTCTTTCGAAAGCGCTTCAACTCACCGGCCTGCAATGTTTTTTTTGTCCATTTCTTACCGTGGAAAATGAAGGTGAAGATTAATCGTACACACCGTTCAAACTTTGTTTAATATCAGTGGGGCTAAGACCTTCTTCAGTGAGAAATTTAACATTTTTAAGGGTCATAGAGGCCACATTTGGGATGCCTCAGGGTAGTCGTCTTGAATCTCTGTGCTTCTTTTCAGGAGGACTTAAATATTTTTTAGTCTTGGTGTGAGCACAATAACTTGAAACTCAAAATAAATGAATGTGAAGTCATGTCGTTCTTGAGGAAGCGCGATTCTAATACTTATGACTCCACATTTGCTACAAACAATCTGTTATTGTCTCTTCGGAGCTCCGTGGCATGGTGTCGTTCAGGACTAATAGTCGTCGCAACTTGGCGGACACCCCTCAATTTCTCTAGAACTAAATATAGTAAGCATAAGCCAATTAGTCGTATGTGTGCGGCACTACGTAATTGGTGTAGCACTTTTCTGATTTGGATGTATCCAAGAGTGTACTAAAAAAATCGTCTTTTCCTGGTCGCGTGATTCATATTAAAACCTTAAAATAGCCCAAACTAAAGAGGTCCAGAAGTTCCATTTAAAAAGAATTTGTGGTAGGCAAGTGTCGGAACTGTTACTTATAGAGGTTTCCCACTTACCGAGGTACCATTTATCCAGGTTCGACTGTATTAACACTATACAAAATGGCACGACACGTAGAGCGAATATTGAAATTTTAAACTTTTTATAACTTCAGGTCATTTTTTATTTTAATTAAATCATTTTCTTTTTATTTTATTTAAAAAAATCCCTCCTTATTTACTTTTATTTAAAAGATTCACCAAATTTTTCAATCTATTACAGCTGGGAATAAACGATAGCTTCCAACAGTTTAGGAATACAGGACAGTTTAGCTATAGGTCTGTAATTATAAATCTCGTTTCTATTACCTTTTTTGTGAATAGGTATGTTGAAGGAGGTTTTCCATAGTTTTGGAAAACATCCGCTACTGAGGGACTTTTGAAAAAGAATGCGCATAGTTGTAGGATAATTATCAGTTTTCCTCTTAATGTTGACAAAATTTATAAAAGGCGCGTGGATCCCTATAAAGATCATCACGAATGCTGATAATGAACTCCTCGTAAAGAGTTGATGAATAAGCTTTAAATTCTTCGTAGCACGCAACAAACTTCTGGTGATCCGAAGGGTCTCTAGTTCTGAGAAACGCCTTCCATAGCCTATTCTTTCTATTTTTCAAAGCTTTCAGCTCCCTGTTAAACCATGGGGGTGAGGTAGGAGATACTCTTTGACGCTCGAAAGGAACGCACGAGGCAAACACCTCGAAAATCTTGTTGTAAAACATGTTCATGTCAGTGTCTATGTCGCTGTTACATTTATTTTACCAACATTTTCGCAGTCTTCTTCTTTTCAACAGTAGTTAACATGTCAGAACTAATTGGTCGCAGTTCCAGTTGCAATTTAATTTTGAAAAAACCACTTCTCACTCAACTTGGATTGAATAAAACTAAGAAAATATCTAGATCTGTATCCTGTATCAGAATGACTACATGCTACTCTTTACAATAGACGTCACCTTTCGTAACAAGTTACATACAACAACAAAAATCCACGAAATTATATTCATTGTTTCCAGAAAAATCTTTCAGGTACGCAGTTGTAATGGGTGATGTAAAACGCATCACCAAAAGAGAAGCTGAAAAAACATAGGCATATTACTGTCCTCAGGATAGTTGTGACCTTACAAAGTACTGGCACACGTCCGGCTAAGTAATTTCTGTTTTTCATCGCGATTCGTTCCACCCGTGGATGGCAGAAGCCCCCTAAATGTGTCAACTATCAGTCAGTGCTCGCATTACCCTCCCATCCGCTACTGGAATCATTTTCAGCTCGGCGGGAGTATGTTGTGCTGATTGTTTGTTGAATTAGGAGCAATTGGATTGCAGAATTGGACTGCAGAACAATTTACATCATCCTGAAATTAAATTAGTCGACACATGACGTGGAAGTATTCTAAAAATTTCAAAGATTTCCAGTGGTGCTTTATTGCCTTGAACCCTTTTTAGAACTTTCACGTTTCGCTGGGTAAAAAATTGTGTCAGTACTCCGGTACTCCTCAGGAAAGAATTGCTCTAATTTTATTGTCACCAGTTCAAAACGAGATACTAGATACAGGTCCCAGACCTTAAGAAGAACTTGGAAACTGTAAAGTGCTTTTCTGAAGATGAAAACGTAACAAAAGCAAATCAATTTCACAACAATCCTTGATTGTGAGTATTCTGCTTGGGTGTGACAAATAAGATGCAGAGGCGGATTTGAGCCACCCACAAGACTCAAACCGCCGCTGGAGATGCAGAACTGAACTTTTAAATTAATTTTGGTCGGAGAAGAGTTTCCATTAGCTTCGGAGATTCTATTAAACACAACTCCTTTCATCGATAAGGTAAACTTTACAGAAAACACACTGAGCAGAGGCGTTAAGCCTTCCCCGGAGTGTTATAATTCTGTTTATGAGGTCTCTGCCACAGTAGTTGGCTTCTGTGCTTCAACCCTCAACTGTTGTTGCAACAGTTGCAACAATTGAACCACGAGCTCAAACTTTCATTAAACGTTCGCAAGGGGAAGGTTAGTAGTTTGGTTTGAAACTAAAAAGCCCCTGAGAGTGCTCTGATCTGACCCCCACTAGCTATCAGCTAGCAGCAGTTGATCAAAAGACCACTTTTCGAGCAATCCTGCATGCCGACAATATTCACGCCATAGATAGCAATTTGGGGGTGGTTCTCTTCCGAAACGAAAAGGTGGTGGCCCGCACAAATATGTACCCGGCGATAAACCCTATTCTGGTGCAGTCACACTACTTCCAAATTCGAACTTATTCGTGAATATGATTTTCCAGTACCATAGTGCCATGGAGGAATTTTGCTTTCAGGACAAACTAAAGACCCGGACGCCGACCAGATACACATAAGGTGATAATGTCACTTTCCTGGACACCAGCTTCAGCATGTCCACGAGGCTATCGAGGCTATATAAATTATTTCTCCTTCGGGAAAGTTATAAACGTCGTCAGACTGCGTCCAGTCTGGATGAATTTTATTGCTGAATGTTTTTAAAGTGGTCGTGGCCACATCATCGAGGCTTGGGTTAGACGGCTCCGCATCGGATTTTCGGCATATTTGTGCCAGGTCCTTTGAACATATGTGGACCTTTACCAGCTCAGCAAGTGGAACTTTTCCGTGTTTAATATGCTAACTAGGATTTTGCTGCATGTTGTATTTCGTCAGATTTGAGGATGCTGGGTAATTTGTGGCACACTATGCCTGGTAATTTCAGCTTTTAGTGCCAAATTGTTTCCCTTTTTTGGTTTAATGGTGCAAACCGGGAAAATTTAGGCTTTTTCGTTCTTTGGCCCATTTAAGTTTTCACGAACAAATTTGAATACGAGATCTTAAAAAATTGTTTTGTAATCGAATGGTTTTTGTGGTGCTGTACTTAAAGGAGTGCAGGGGAAGGGAAAATAGTAATAGTTTATTTCAGGTAATGTACACAAGATTTACGATCTTTTATTGTACTAAGAAACTAAAAGAACGCTCAACAAAGTCATAAGCAACAATTCTCACTCTACTTCAGTATGTAGCAAATTAACAAAAACAATATTTCTTTAATCAGTACACAAGATATGATAAATATTTTCAATTACAAACCGAATTCAATAATCAGTAATAAATTCATACTGGTAGAATTATGACTACCATGTTTAAAAGCAATACTATTATGAGGCATTAATTTGTAGCTAAATTAAAATTCGGTCCTATGGTCATTAAACTTTGCTGCAATAACATACACACTAGAGTTAGGCTGCAAAGAGACATTAAAATTGGTGCTCAGAAAGAAGCTTTTTGAATAACTTAGCAGATCTTGCTCCTTGAAGAGTTTGAGGTAGAGAGTTCCACAAACGTATTATCTGCATAAAGTAAGAGCCCTCACCAATAGATCTGTGAAAAAATGGGACAAGAAGGTTTCGATGCCTCGACGATTGAAGGTTTTCTACATAACTAGCTGCGAAGATATGTGGGTTGACGAGACTGAAGAAACTTCAAGAGAAATGCCAGAGCACGGCGCGTAAGAAAAGTGTCAATAGAACAACCCAACAACGACGGGACAAGAGAGCTCACATTATCCCTGCGACATAAATTAAAAACAAGCAAGAAAACACAGTATACTAATAGGACGATAATCAGACGGAGCTACTTGAAAATTGTTTCTAGGTATAGGCGTGATCAATGCACGCTTCCATGAGGAGGGAGAAATCGATTTAGTGAGGCAGGAATTCATAACAAATAATAAGTATTGTGAAATAAATATCGATAAGAATTCTAAAACATAAAATAGCATTATTTCACTAGCTTTATGCATTGCAAATAAAAACAAATCTACTCCTCCACCACTTCGACTATTACTGTGCGCTTATTGGAAACGCTTCGATAAAAAGTATTTTCCGAAATAATTAAACCTGTTACCATATAGAGTTCGTAAAGTTCGTAAAGTGTAGCTCATATTGAACCATCTATCTAGTGGAGTTACCTTCTTTCTATTAATGCTGAACTATGAGATACAAAAGAGTGAAAGGCGAGGTGAGTTTCCCCAGAAGGATGCAGGAAGGTTAGAATGAGAGAACGCCTCACCACGAGAGAGTACAATATAACAAGACTTTGAAGGATTAAGCGAATTATCTTTCGCCAGTTCACAATGCGATCCAAATAGTAGGATACAGGAGTGGATCCGAACAGCGAGCGCGCTGATATACAACTGACAATCATCAGCATACAGATGAAGCTTCGAGTGCTGCACATCAGAGGGTAAGTTGTTTATAAATAAGGAAAACAACAATGGTCTCAAGATTGAACCCTGGGGTACGTCACAAAAAATACTTGCAGGAAGCGAGTAACAATAATTGATTTTAACCATCATGTGTTCTACCAGAGAGGAAGCTTGAAACAAGTTTGATAGAAGAGGATCATAGGAAAAATTAATTTAGTCGACAATTTATTTAATAAGATACTATGATCAATACTATCAAATGGTTTGGAAAAATCTAAAAGGGCTAGGTAACAAATTTCACCTTTATCCAATGCAAATCTCACGTCAGTGGACACTTTGAGCAGAGCAGTTTCACAGGGGTGATAACGGCTATATTCCGTTTGTCACTTTAAGAGATAAGAAAACCTGTTGAAGTAGCCAGCGACCCATTTGCTAATAAGCTTCTCAGAAGGACAGCGACTTTTAGATGTTGGGACTACAACTGCATGTTTCCATACATGCAGAGTTTCATAAAATTAGATACGCATAAATTCCTTGATATCAAGAATAATATTATCAGGATATCAAAGATTATCTTGATGAGCACCCCAAAACGAACAACAATCTCACCTGTTTTCTCACTACCATAGAAACTAAATGTGCCAATTTATATGAATTCCAAACCAGCAATTGCTGCAAAATTTCAATGAATCTTGAGAATCAACACCCCAGAGATATTACTAGTTCGTCCACTTATGAACTTAAGGGTCTTGTGCATCTCAGTGCAAGTGCAAGAACGAAAATTACCCGTCGATATATCGACTCTCCGAGTAAGAAGTGCGCACGTGTTGTGTCGGCTCCGGTCTCCGAACAAGTGTTGATCAGGACACTTCAAGAAATCGATTGGTATACCGCATATCGATTAATTACCGGACATCCTGTATAGTAGTTTATACCAAAAATGGTTTGTGTAACGGTCTAATGTTATATCGTAGAGAACATCGTAGAGAACGGAGTTTTTAAAGTTTCCCTTTAATTTGAGTAGGTCACATATCCACCTATCTCTTTTCGTTTTCGAGATAACTCGTTTTAAAGCCGGACCTATTCTGTATCCCTTTCTATGAACAATCAAAACGAAACATCGCGGAACAACTTCCTGGCTTTCAATATCGATAATTTTGTGGATTTTCACAGCATGGATGGTGATCTATATTCCAGGATAGAATGACATACTTAATATCTTCATCATTAGGAGTCTTTCTCATTTCGTCAAATGTTCGTTTGAGTATCTTTGACTACACTTCAAGTTACATTAAATGTCTACCCCACTGAGTACCTTAAACCCAGAATATCACCTTAAAATCGCACAGCTAAGAACAATCAACTCCCATATCATGTCACGGACTGCATTTACTCTTCTAATGAAGATTAATATGCAAAACGGAGGCTAGAAGAACAGCCATTCAATCACAATGAACTTTTGATAGCGTCGTTTTTATAACTTCAACCCATTTGCGAGAGATGAGGTGGATGACGCCCGAAGATAGAATTCATCAGGGAAATGAATCCTTATCTTTCATGCAGTTTGATAACTGGAAGACACGAAAAATCGTTCTACATCACAGAGAAAAATAGAAAAACTTTCCCCATTGATGAGGCAATCATTTTTACTTCTTATCAGAGCTGGCATTTGTCAACCTTTTCCTTTTTCCATGCTTTCGTCAAGTAGTATCCTTAAGCCGTCCAGAGATGGAGATTTTTCTTGGATACCGAAGGAAGTGTGACAGACGGTGTCCTTTAGAACGTTGCTATATTTTTTCTCCTAAAAATCGTTTCGTAAGTGTTAAAGCGTTTCCTTCAGTTCAATTTTCCTAATGGGTTCATTTTAATTTGTTTGTCAGATCGTCCATGTGGCACTTCGAATAGAAAGCATTTCCTTTCTGTTGGGACTTAATTCAATAATTTCCAGGGATTCATGAGGAGCACACCAGAACCAGGCAACAGAACGTATCCACATCAAATGCTTCCTCTGTGTATTATCTTAGGCAGTAAGCTGCTTTCCGTCAAGCAAAAAAAGCCGTGGTTTATTACCAAAGAAGCTTCCGGCTTATCTGCTTAGCAGTCAACAGCCCCAATCATTTGAAATAATTCAGTCGAGGAGACATAATGGATTCAAAAGAGCCAGAAACAGCCTCGCTTAATCCGCAGGTATAATAAAACCCTTAATTTCGGCAGTGATTAATCTCTCTGTCGCCAAGAAGGCAAGCAATCGATTGCGTGCATCATACCCGGCTGTCGTCGTGAATGTCGCAAAAACGCTCCTTTTTACGTCAATTCGGCTTATCGTTAAGACGGGAATAATTGTTCCATAAAATCTGCGTTTTATCGGCTCAACAAGAAAAAAGTGTCCGGGATCAGACGAGTCGAGTAGTAAACCGATGTAGCGGGGGTTGGGGTGGAAGCGCGCATAAAGCATAAGAGGGAAAAATTATTGGAACTTGTGGAACGAATTTCCTCTATGCCTGCTCACACCGAAGTCTTCATGATAGTCACGTTTTTGCGAGGACATTTCACCCGTTCGAGATCGCCCCTCTCATCCATTTATTGCAATTCCGTCGATATGAATTCTGCTTTAGCCAAACAGCGGACGAATCCATTCTCCGCGTCCTGTATGAGTGCCAAGAAATACCAAGAAATCGTAAAATATTAGAAAAGTTGCCCGCTAAAAAATCCTCACCACCACATTCGCTTCACCTCCGTAAGTGCCAGGTCCCGAATGGAGTAAGGACTTGATTTTACTTAATCGAATCCCCAGTTCTTAATCCCATCCATTTGGGACTGCTGACTGTCATAGCAAGTTAAAACCGGACGCGGCAAAAAGCAGAGAAAGTTTCAAATTTAGTTCCGCAACAAACACTCAAGCAGCACCAGAGATCCAGATCTAGAAAGGATTTCAAGCCATTTTTTGGCACGAATCCAACTCTATACATTTCCCAGGAAAATTGATGCTGTCCCCAGAGTTGAATCTCTGGAAGGAGCATTAGTTCCGGACTAGAAGCTTAAATCTTCTAGTTTTACTCGAGTAAACACCTGATGTGAACTTTTCCGGACGTCTGCCCCCGAATAGTTAGCTATCTTGGCCGGCCCGGCCAGCGTAACAATTCAGACCAAAGAGCAAGCGAATGTCTCTACGTTTGCAAAAGAATATGAACCTGTTCCAACGGAGGAATTTGCCTGCCGCCGCCTGATTCTCACACTTTTCAGGACTGAATGAATTCCCCAAACAGAAATTTATTACGCTCCTTGGACAAGTGCTTAGATTGAAAGGATTTTTTTCTGTGCTGCGGGGGGTGTTGACTTCCAGGAAAGCATAGCACGGAAGGTATAGAAGACGACTTAGTCAATCGACCAAGAAATTATTTGGATGAATTTAAGAT
>QYTT01084132.1:0-26438 GCA_006980735.1 Dasypogon diadema
TTTTTTTTAATTTAGGAAAAATAAAAACTACACATTAAATACATTACTCAGACTTCCAGTTGTTTGGGTGCTTGATGCGTTATGAATGGTTCACTCCACATTCGCCGTAAGTCACCCTGAAAAATAAATGATTCGTAAATGATTTCATTAAATTTTACGACAGAAAAGCAGGAAAGGCCACATGGAAGTTTTAAAAGTGTTAATAAATAACAGTAGTTTGAACTTTTGAGCAAACATTAAAATAATTCAATTATGTCCTAAAATACAAGGTGATCTAAATTGACTATATTAATTTTGGCAATTGTAACATTTTTCTTTTCTTTTTTAATGGCACAATCAAAGTGAATGCTGAACAAAGAAAAAAGTCTTCGATACATATTCGAACTGAAAATTAACATCTTAAGGCCGAACGTTAAAACAGTTTGCATTGTTGAATAATAGTTTAAATGTATTTGTTGCCACTGGGACCATTCTACATAGAATTAAACTGCAGACATGGTCATGACTATGTAAAAGAAATTGCCGCAAGAAATCATGTTATTTTAACTACACGATGATGTTCCAAGGAGCTGATTCTTTGTGTTATCATTTTGTCACCATTGAGAGTTTGAAGGACTTTATTTGTACTTACAATCAGTCTAACACCCTCCCTGTTTATGTGCTTGCTAAGCAACGCAGCTAATTTAGCAAAAACAACTCAACACATGATTTTCTGCACGTTAGCATATAATTTTTTTACATTTTTATTTATTCAGTTCATTAACACATGAGCGCCGGAACGATTTACACCAAGGCGTGCCTAAACCTTGTTAAGTGTCAAACCGAAAAAAAATTTAACGAAGGAAATAGTTTTGAGTTCTGAGTGGTATTCGGCGTATTCAAGAAGCTAGCACAGGTCTGTGATATAAAAAGTATATAGATTGTCGGAAGAGTTTCGATATAAGATAGATTAAGCTTACTGAGCAAGAAGTCTAATAACGAATGATCTTGCAAGACATTAGAATTACAGTCGCCGCTGATTATGATAGGTGTAACGAGATCTGTCTTGTAGTCGGATATAATCTCGATTATGCTTTTTCTAATAGTCGAGGAATGATCAGAAAAAGTTTAACGTATACCATCTCGAAAGCCTTTGACAGAGTCTGGCACTCCCAGCATTTGGTCTGCACCCTTCTCTACTTACTTTGATTGGTAGTTTCCTTTCTGATAATCTCATCCGTGTTACTTTGGACGGTGTCATCTCTAACGATCACATTATCAACACCGGCGTCCAACAGAGCTCTGTGTTGCCCTCTACTTTCTGGTCTTCATTAATGACCTCTTATCTCTTACCTCACAGTTTTGTAGTTGCCTTTGATTTCGGGTACTCATTTGAATCAGTGGCTGACTACCGCGGTAATGCCACTGATAACAAACAAACACGCATGATTGGATCACTTAACACGTTGACTGCCCAAGTTAGTATAAAAGCTTTAGTGAGAGAATTACTTGGTAAAATGCATTTGTCCGGGGAGAGCTTTGAAGTGCCGGTCCCCAGGGACCGGCGTGGCATTTAACGTGTTAACGACGAGGCAGGGCGAATCGTGCTGAATTCAATCCATCCAAAACCCAAAACTGTCTGATTTCCCTTAAAAGACCGCCAAACCCATCCTCCTCTCTTCGTGAATGGGGTGAGTATTTCAAATTCTTCTAATTTGAATATCTTAGGAGTTCAACAATCTTATTTGGACGGATCATATCTTTGCTATTGCAATTAATGCGATGAAGTGCCTGAGCTTTCTGCATCGATGCAAGATATACTTTACCGCGTATGACCTAGCGCTCATATACAAGACATTGGGTCTCTTTAATGAGCCATTGCCCAGATTAGTCTAGATAACTTTGTACAACTTCATGAGAGTTATCAAAGACGCCCAGATTAATCCATACTACTTGGGACAGTTGCTTCATTGAACAGCTATTTCCTGGCAAAAATCAGGTTTGATATTTCACGAAGAACTCAATTTAATTTAGGGTTAAAAACATGTGGAAAAAACAGTCGGAAATCGCTTTTATAGCTTTATTAAAACTACACAGTTAAGCTTTTATTAAACAATTTCACGCGTAAACAATCCGTTGTCACTTCGAATGGCAGTTCTCATGAGTTTGCCTTAAGCCCAGAGCTTGGGCAAGAAAAGTTGTACGAAACTGAACAAGACTAAATCTAGCTGATGTCAATGAACACTTTTCCCGGCAACTTCATACGCCTTCGTGACGTCATTGAACACCGAAAGTTCTGCGAAGTAGTCAGAATATTCAGTCGTCAGGAGGAATTCGCATATTTGAGCAAGGGTAGGACGCACTGAATTATCCGCGTTAGACAAAATCAAAAAAGCTTTAAAGCTCGTTGGCGATGAGGCGATTACTTCCAACATCAATCTCGTGGGGCACTGACGTAATGCTGCATGTATAACGCTCTTTTGTCGCTACTTTAATGAACATTGTTCTAATGAAATCTTTGGACTGATTCCTTGTAGTTTTAACCCTACAGTAGTACAGTGAAATTTCGAGAATCCTTCCTGAGCCGATTATAGGCCAAAGATATTTAATCAGAATGTTCGTCGACATTTCCACTCTACCTCCTAACTTCCTTTTCTGCCACATCCCCATTTCCCTTTCTGCCAAGGCTGTGCGTAGCATCACAGGTTATCCAGTGAGCTTTGACATCACAGTAAAATATATATATATATAATAACAAAACTTACCTTTAAATACGCCATTGTCAGAAGTGGCAAAAGAGTAAAAGGGACAAGGTACAAGAGTGCAGGTTGCGCTGCTTTAAACACTTCGGAACTCACAGTAGCAGTTAATAATCCAAGGAAATACCTGATAAAGACACGAATACACATTAGTAAATTTAGACAGGGAAATACTATAAAATATCTTACCCTAGTAAGGAACAATGAAAGTATGTTAATTTCGACCCCATTCCTTTAGGTGGTGGTAATCCAGTATCTGCTGATACACCCTGTGACTTTTTGTATGCATCATAACGTAAAACGAAGCACAATAACAATCCAGGCATAACTATATCACCTAATCCAAGCATAGAAAAATGACCGCTGTTGTGTATACTAGGAAAAACTAATTTGCCGGGTAAATTCAATTTTGGTGGCTCTTTTACAATTCCTCCAAGATTCAATTTCCTTGCCACGATTCCAACGGGGTTGTCAGCCGGTCGTGTAGCAACCTTTACCATTACATTCGTACTAAATATGTATGATGAAAAGAATACCCAGAAAACATCATATATTAAAAGTCCTGTCAGTAAAAGGGTAGAAACCTTGAGGCTTGGCAATCGGACAAATGCGATAAAAGCGACACAAAGTCCCATTCCCATTGCTGTTAACAACATCGCTATTAGTATGTTTCACTTTAAATAAAGTAATTAAAAATTACCGTCCATTAACAACCAATGACCTGTTAAAACCCAAATGCAAACAATCGACACAGATAGCGAAAAGCTGAAGAGCTCTGCAGCTGTGAAACGACCACAGATCCCAAATGATATTCTGTTGCCGTCCGTACATGGACGAATGATATATTGACACATAGGAAGCAAAAGAAATGCTAAAGCTACCGTTGCTATAACTATAAAAAAAGGCTGATTGTTTAAGTGCATATGCTCTGCTTTTTCATTTCTTTACTTACTTGCTGTACACACAGCAAACAACAGTTGCATTGAGTCGAAAAAGAAGAACATCACAAGAAGGGATACAGAGGCTCCCAAAGGTAGGCAGAGAGCATGCATTGTATCTAGAGTAGCAAATTTATCTGAAAGAATGTAAAATTATTTCTATTTTTCCAGAAAGCACCCACTTTCTACTTGGTTCCTGTGGAACTGGCTCACCGGTCAAAAGGTTCGTCATGTTCTCATTTTGTAGTTTCTTTTCTTGTCGTTCACGGGCCTCTTGCTCCATGTTTAGACTTCTAAAGCTTCCGTAGACAATAAGAAGCATCGAGATAAGACATGTCGAAACACGTGATGAATCCATTATTGAATAAGCCCAGTGATACTCGCGATATTCTCCTTGTGTGCTGCTGCCAACCCCACCCGAACCCTGCGACATCTCTTCTTATTACGTTAAAAACGTTTCTAGTTGGCCTCTGTTATTTCGATAAAATTTTTAATCTCTCCAATTTACGTATATTTTTTATGTAGGCGAACGCAATGGGTGCTTGGGGTTTGTTAAATGATAAAAACCCCACACACTCATGCGCACGTCACGACTCAAATATTATGGACGCCGTTTTGTATCTTTTTGTTTATATCTGAAAAGAAAAATAAAACATTGAATAACCACAAATTTTTTATATATATATATTTTGAAATAATCTTTTTGATTCAAGGACTAATATGTTATTTAGTATGAGGCATGCCAGGTTACCGGCAGGTTAAGCGGCCAGGCTAAGCGGCAAGAATGTAAAGTACAAAGAATGGTGTGCGGAGGGATTACGGACGCTTTTTGCACAACACCCACAACTACGCTAGGAACTCTGCTGGATCTCTTTGTGAAAAAGATGATAGTGAAAGCGGCAGGTGCAGAGGGATGGTACATGGTACTCGTCAGGGACTGAGTATGGGTATAGGAGAATCCTAGATTACGTAAAAGAAATCAGGGAACTCATGATGACGAAGGACAGGATAAAAGGTCATGGTAACTGAAAGGTTTCACAAGACTCTTATCAGAGAAAAGACCGAAGGATATTTCTATATTCACGGGCGAATGCATGACTGCCGATGCGGGGACATTCTCGGAAGACTTAAATTCGTCCTGCTATGTTATCCTAGGGAGATGCACCTCGGATTATTACTTTACCAGTCCGAAATGCTGGCTCTAGGTCGTACGTTGAGCTACTTAAAGGAAGATCAGGGGTGAGGAGGCAAAAATTTTCATTGCACTGAATGATGAATGAATCGGACGGAGATGAATGTGTAAAAAACTTAATGGGTGTGGCTCAGAAAATGAAGTAACACTTTGTTGAGTTCGAAAATAAATAGGGATCGAAGGGAACAAAAAAACTGACATCTTAGCAAAGCAGCAGTTGGGTACGAAGTTCCAAGCTCCAGAACCATATTCCGCCATCAGAGGAGCCATGGAGAAGGATCTATTCGAGAAACAGGTCATAAAAGAACACCAAAATCAGTGGGGAAATATGACAGCTTGCCGACAGGATAAGAAGACTGTCATGTTGAACGGCCAGAAAAATGTTCTAAGCATGGAGCGAGAAACATTCAGCTGTTCAGTTTAGGTGTATAAAGTTAGCACCACAATCTGATACTTTTTTGATCGATAGAAAATAACGAACTTCGCATGAGTGTGTGCTATCTTTATATAAAGTTGGCACCACATCGAAATTTTGTGATAAAATGTACAGAGGGTGATCAACGAATTAGAATTAACATCTTGTTCTAAGTGAAATACATAAAATTAAAGATGAATGTGTTACTATTTATTTTATGACAATTCTTTTCTCTTTTCCTACAAATTCTAAATGGGCAATCCCATGACAGTAACTGCTTCCACTTTCACGACCGTTTCTATGCGACTAACAACATTCTGTTTTTGAAAAAATTGGAATTACGTTTTATTTCATTGAAAGAGATTTATTTGACGAGACAAATTGTAACATTTCTGAGTGATTTTCCAAGCCATTGACTGACTATATTGGACATGGGACGTAAAAAGAATATAACGAATGAAAAAATATACTATTGGCGAATTACTAAAAACAAAAAAGCTAACAAATCGCGAGATTACAACTCAAGTCAGTGTTTCGTGTGCGACAGTGAGTAGAATCGCAAAATAGTTAGAAAATAAACAACCCCCAATCGAAAACGAAATTGCAAAAGAATCATGTACACTACCCCAAGAACAGACCGAAGAATAATCCTCATGGCAGAGAGCTCCTACTGAGGAGCTTAAACAGGATCTGGAGGAGAAAGGATATGCAGATATCCCAAGCAAGTTTACGTAGGCGGTTATAGGATTATAGATTTGAAAGGGAAACAAGCCGCAAAAAAGCCAAGGTTGACCCAAAAAATGAAAGAATCTCGGTTGGAGTGGGCTAAGAAGCATGAACACTTCACGATTAATGATTAGAAAAAAGTAAATTCAAATTTTGTTTAATTTTTTAAAATTTCTGGTACTAGGAAAATCATTATTACAACGAATAAATTTTTTTGAAACTTCAGGTCATCTCAGCTGCAAACGATGACGGAATGGTCTTGTTTTGTAAGAAGGCGGTCAAAGGAGAGACATGCAGAAGAAAAACAAAAAACGGTCAAACACCCACTATCAATTATTATAATATGTAGTTGTATTTCGGGAGAAGAAAAAGTTTCGTTTGCGGATATGGCAAGAGGAAATATTACTCACAAAGGTAATTCAGAACGCGAAGGGGCAGCGACATTCAGGGAGTTCCTGAACGAATCATCAAGGTTTTTTAATCCTTCGACACATAATGGGATACCCGGGTATCCAAGAACATTTCCACAGTTAATTTTTAATACAAGTTTTCGTACAAATTTTATGTGGATACACGGGTATCCCAATATGTTTTGGCATAGATCTAGCTCATTATGTGTCGAAGGGTTAACATATCTTTTGGAGCTTTAGTCTCAAAAATAAAAGCCTTTTGATCGAAAAAGCAAGGGATCACAGATGAGGGTGTAAAAGTAGCTGAATATCTTGAATTTATTACCTCGGTGGTGGTAAGATAAACCAATGAAACACAAAAATATTAGCGGTGAATATTAATTCACTTGCATCACTTGCATCACGATTGTTGCTCTTAAAGTTAATTAAATACTATAAACGTCCTTTCTGCCTAGTACCGGAAACAAAACTAAATACAAGACACATGTTACTAATAATAATGAGTTCCCCTTCTGGGCTAGAAGGCGCACTTCTCAGCGAGGTGCCAAGAAACGTTTACCCATCTCCGCATTAAGCGTTCATACATTTCAGAGAGTGTTAAGATTGAGCTCCCCGACAAGCATGCAAGACAATTAGTATGATTAGACCAATTAAAGGACAAAAGAAGCTGTTAGTTGATTAAATATCTGCCCAGGAAACTTTTAGTGCTACCACTAAGATAGTTACAAAACCACATGAAGGCACCTCTTAAGGTCACTCTTAGACACATTCAAGTCAAAGTGTTCCGCCAGTGTTCATTCAGAGGTAAGGGTACACAAGCACATATCTGCGGTCACAAAAAACCTGCTAAAAACTAGAAACCAATGGATAAGTACACGAAAAAAAGCGTTCCATAAATTTTTTAATAGAATTAATCCCGATGAATATCTAGAAATTGACGCCGGGATCAGATGTTTAGGAAAAATAATTCATAATAGAGTAAAACATGAAATGAATAGTGCCTTCAACCAGAGATTAAGCAATATAAAGCCTTCACCGGTGGCATACAAGGAACTCGATAAAATCACAGAAAGCAAGTTTTTTGGAAGTAACATAAATAAAGATATTCTAACTTGCAATAATATGCTCCTTATGGAGCTAGACGACAAGTGGATAGCAGTTAAAGATTTCTTCAGCATCCCGCTTTCAATTAAGTAGGAGTTAATTGCAACGAAGAACAATTTCACCGCTAACATCTCAAATCAGTTAACAACCTTCTTCCGGCAAAATAAAGTAATGTCACTGGAGTATAGAGCTAAAATCTTTAATCACTGCATAAACAATGGATACTTCCCGAATAACTAGAGGAAAGGTAAACTAATTCCAATCATAAAGAAAAGGAGGGCAAAAAATATGACGGAATTTCGACCCATTTTCCTTCTATCAAACGTTGGAATGTGTGCAAAAGTTTTATCAAAGCAAACTAGATTCTATCTGTCGAGAGCTTAATGTCATCCCTACTAATCATTCGGATTCAGAAATGACTATTCCACAGATCATGCTCTATTAGCACTATCAGATACCATAACAAAAAATTTAAGAGAAAAAATATACAGTAATTCTAGATCTAGGCCTTGATAAAGCATTTGATAAGGTATGGCATCAAGGACTTATCTATAAACCTATTAAATTATTGTGAGTTTCCTCGAGAACAGACAAACGGCGAACTGCTTAGCTTCAGCAACTTCGGAATATTTCGACTCCAAAGCCGGAATCCCTCAGGGCTCAATCTGGAAACCAAAATTGTTTAATATATATATTTAATATATATTTACGGTAACAAATCAGATATATCGGCAATATTATACACGGATGATACTATATTGTTAGGCAATGACGAAAGACCATTTCAAGCACTGGACAAACTAAAATCCGACCTTCCAACAGTATTGAGCTACTATAAAGACTGGGGTTTAAATCTCACCCTAAATAAATGCTGTTTAATATGCTTCTGAAACGACAGTGGCAAAGGACATCACCTAGCGGTAAGAGAAAGTAAGGCGCTCTCATTAAAAATAGATAACGTTTCCATACCTTTATGCACAGAAATAAGATACTTCATAATAGGTTTCTATTTAACCCTCATGCCAGAAAATGTCTGAATAAAGGAAAGTTTGTCACCACTATTTTAGGGACGTTATTGAAATCAAAGACGGTTTTAAATGACACCAACACACTAATCTACAAGTCATTAATAAAGCCAGTAATAACATTTGGATTTGCAATATGGTTTGCATTATCACCCGCGGTGGCCAATGAAATAGCTATTTTTGAGCCCAAAATCCTTAAGAGTTGCACTGTTAAATACAGACGGCCTAACAAAATGTAACTCCCAAATGCAGTTTTATACGAAGAATCTTAAGTTATACCGATTATTAATTATTTTATCATTCTGACCACACGTTAGACAGCTCAGAAGCTCCAAAATTCATGGATACCATCAATAGTAAACACGAACAAAGATGGATCTATAAATCAACACTATTACACTATCTTCCCCGTCATATTGACCTCGAAAACCTATATATGCGTATTTTCTTCACAATTACAAAAACTTTTGAATAGAATCTACATTTCCAACTTTAATAAATAAAACTTTTATATGGCATCCCTTTGAAGAGGTTGCCCGATATGGGTCATTTTTTGCCGGGATATTTACATTTTATTAAGGTATATGTGTTCTGAATTTTACCTATTTACTTCGAAGAGTTCTCGTCTTAGAAGGAAAACCCGGAAGGCGCACTTGTCAGCATGGAACCAAAAACCATTTACCCATCTTCGCATTAATCGTTCACATATTTCGAAGAAATGTGTTAAGATTAGTCACCCCGACAGAAGAGAGGACAGAAGAAAAAGGAAAACAGTTAATGTTTAACAAGCAACTGATAATAAAACCAGGCCCACAACGGAACACAGAAGACCAGCGCAAGGAATGTTAAATGTTGACATTACGTCAATTAGTTGCAGAACCGCGTGAAGACGATTCTTAAGCACAACCTTAGAAACATTCAGATCAAAATGGTCCCCGACGCTATACACATGCGATTAATGGGTTCATCCTTACCGTAGTTAGTTCTGGAGAAGTTAACCCGAAAAAGAAGGACGCTCCTCAAACAGCGACTATTAGCCCTAAAGGACACCTTACTCCGGAGCTCCACGGAGTCGATACTAGCATTCAAAAGCTAGTGAATAAAAACTGTATCGGCAACATTGCGACGTTCCGTTGGTATGGTACCAATAAGATTAAGGCGTTCGCGATAAGGTGGTAGGATCATAGGGTCCTCCCAAAGAAGACCACTAAGTGCAAATCTAATGAACTTGCGCTGAGCCGGTTCGAAGCGGTCAATATGCTCGGCATAGAAAGGACTCCACACCTGAGACGCATACTTAAACAGTGGTCTGACGAACGAGTTGTATAATGTCAAAAAACCAGACGACTAGAAAACTCCCTGGACCATCGACTTATAAAATCAAGCATAGAATTACCGCTACAAACCACGTAATTAATATGTGAAATGAAATCAAGCTTTTGATCAAGATTTACGCCAAGATCAACCATAGACTGCACATTTATCTATGTTGAGCTCATATCGTCGGCATCATTGGAATGCCTCAACAGATGCACAATATCGTCAATGGATACGTACAAAGATAAATGGACCAAGATGACTACCCTAAGGCACACCGGAAGTAACCCTTATAACTCTTGTATTCTGTATACCGTGACGAAAACTCACCTGATATGATCTATCAGACGGATACGACTCCATATCAAGAATAAAGTTGGAAATCCAAGTTTCCATAATTTGAGCAAAATGACCGAATGCGACAATTTATCAAAGGCCTTACTAAAGGCTGCATAAATACAATCAGTTTGTAGATTGTTTCTAAAACCAGATATTCCATGTTTGTAGATTGTTGCCTTTCTTGTGAGTGGGTGTAATGAAGTAGTTCTTCCATAATTTAGGGAAACATCCACTACTGAGAGATTTCTGAAAAAGAGTACGAAGAGGAACAACCAAGGCATCGGAGCAAGATTTAATCATTGCAGAAGGCACCCCATTAGGGCCCGAGGTGAAATCAAAGGCAAGACCACTGATGTGAACGATAATGAGTTCGACAGAGACAAACGGAGATATGCCAGCCACATTTAGATGGTTATCAATATGCGCAAAGTTGTCAGCATCCGGTTCAAAATTGGTAGACAGAAACGCACCCTCGAAAAATGTGGCAAACATATTGTAGATATCATATGTATATGTGTCACTACTAGAGCGCCCCTCAAAGGACAAAGATGTGGAATAATTGTCAGCCTTCCTCTTAATGTCGGCAAATATATAAAAGGCACATGGATCACTGTACAGGTTGTCACGTATATTGGCAATGTACTCCTCGTATATAGCAGACGAATGTGTCTAGAACTCGTTAAAGCACTCCACAAATTTCCTGTAGTCGTCAGATGGATCTCCAGTTTTGAGAAAGGCCTTCCAAAGTTTGTTCTCCCTGTTCTTCAAAGTTTTCAACTCTCTATTAACACTAGAACTACCAAACCAGTCATTTTGACTGGTAGCCTCTCCTTCAGTTGCATTATTCAGCGTATTACTTCTATCCTTGTTTTAAACATCTCGGTAGTTCTAGTATTAAACCATGAAAGCGAGGAAGAATGAATTCTCTGACGCTCAAATGGTACGCAAGAGGTAAACACCTCGAAAATCTTGACATAAAACATGTTAACGTCCGCATCAATGTCAGTATTGCAAAGTAAAGCTCTGAAATTCTATTCAACAAATCCGCAAAGTCTGTCTTTTTAAAATTAAAAAAGAAACTATCTTCATTGCTCTGACTAGTATTTTTGGGCTCGTAGCAAACTGTTGCTAAAATAGACCGCTGATAAGTCTTTCAAATTTAATATAGTATTGTATCTGTGTACCATATTTCAAGCTCAAGGCGTTCTCGAGATAACTCGCGAACAGACAAACGGACCTCTATTAAACAATTGATTGGAATTTTGACAATTCGGATTAGGCCATCTCTCTTCTACACGGTATACACTTTATTCTCTTCGTTTACTAAATGGTCGCTTCATTACATCGGAATGCAGGCCATCATATTATAGGGAATTACGATTAGTCATTTCCTTTCTTTTATAATTCTAGTTAGATTGTGAAATTTTTTTCAGTAAAATTTAAAAACAAGTGGGTTAGTTAGAGATATTATGATACAATGGGGTTGGTTCTCGGAAGTTTTATTGCTCATAACGCTTTTACTAGAATTTACCATAGCACATACATAAGTAAACTCCCCAAAATATATAATAAAGAGAACTAGAATTTTTATTATCATTAATACTTTCCACACTTCATAAATCCCCTCAGGGTTTATAATACATTAGTGGACAAGTGATTCACTTAAACTTTGTTATCTAAACAAATATTGATAATGCAAGGGGCCTGGATTATTGATAAGATACAAGACGATAGAATTTTGGTGGTACAAAAAAGAAAAATAAATTAGTTAGACATCACGAAACCTCGAATTGCTAGCACATCCAATTTTAACTCACCTATCAGCCTTCTCCTTAGCTAAACTACTAATCTCGCTTTAAGGAAATGTGTTTTCTAAATGAATCATGTCAATTTCCTGTTTAATAGACCTTTTAATTTGCATTTGAAATGTTCGTAAATTTAAAAACAAACAGCCTGATTTCGGCGAGTTCATTGAAAACTTTGGGAACAAGTTGGTCTTATCACATCAGATAGAGGAAGTGTTCGAGCGCTGAAGCAGATTTTGCATAGGATATCTATGAGGCCTGGTTGCAATAGAAACTGGAACATGCAGTTACGTAAACACACAATCTACAAATGAACATGAATTAACACATGTCAATATATAAACAACAGAAAAAATCGATTTATCTATCACACCAATTGGCCAGGTGCAAGATAAAAAGAGATCAAAAACAGCCGATTGCACAAAAGCTCAGGGGGAAAGTTGAGCAAATGCAATTATGTTTGGCTTACGCTGTACGAAAAATATAAAAGAACAATTTAAAGGCCCGAACAGGTTGACACAATTCCGGTCTTTAATGTGTTAAGTCACCTGTTAAATTATTCTCCTCCGTGGCCAGCGCAGTGAAGCTGTGTGAAGTCTCGGCCTACCAATGCAGCATGGATGAAAACTTTCTTTTCTGATGCGTTTTCCTGTGTTTTGTTGTCTGAGCCTTCCCCTGTTCACTTTGCACTCACGAAAAATTGACATAAGTGAGCATTTTTTTCCTAATCAAGCTCAATTTCCATTGAGACGAAGACGATTTGATTCATTCGGATTCGAGGCAAAAATTTTCTCCTCCTACTTTTTTACAAGGAAAACAATTCCTTGTCATTTAATTGCATTGCATCGCTTTATCTAAAACATTTTTCTTTTCGGTTCCTTAATGAATTTGTTCACACTTTACGTTTTCCCCTTTCCAATCGAACGCTCAGCAATTTTGATTGATCACTTTCCACAAAAACTCGTACATTAGGGACGATTTTTTTCTTTCAATTCACAGAATAAATACAATGCACCTTCGCACCATTTGAATATTTTCAAATTCACTGCATTCCTTATTTATGACCAGAGTTTATTTACCGACAAGAAACTAGTAAAAATCTCATTCGAAATTGCTTCAAAATGGGAAAACTGCACACAGAGTCGCCATGTTTTTTTGATTTACTTGTGTGTTTTGTTTATATTTGAATTAATGCACACATGCTCAGTAAAGTGACAATTCAAAGAGACTTTCAGAGCTGGCAATATTGTTGCTTCAAGGGTTACCATGCTTGATATAATGTTTGTGACGTCTGCAGTACACTTCTGAAGAAAAGAAATCAGAAAGCTTTTTGTCGAAAATAACTCAAAATTTCTTTTGACTTTGCATTATTTACCGATCAAAACCACCATTACAAATTATTATGTATTTGAAAAATGGAAAATCAAAATTGAAAATTTTTCTCACTTGTTTAAAGTTCGTTCCAGAAATTGGAATTGCCAACAAAATTGCCAACATTTAAAAATTGTCGAGTGTTCCGATTTCGACTTGAATTCCATCAAGTGCCCTTTTCCATTTTTTCACCTTACGATAATTTAAGAATATTTTCTCATATGGGTTTTTTACAAAATTTATTTTTGCTCTCTCATGCCTGATAAAGGGCAAAATTTTTGAAAGCTTTGTTGAATATCCATGGCTAGACGAACTAGGCTTCAGGATGAAAGAATTCACGGTACCCATCTGGCGCTGATTTTTGTCATACCCAAATGCTCATGAGGAATGTGGACACTTATTTTCAATATACCGATTTCTTCTGCGATTTCCTTGCCCTTTAACCGCCCGTCCGTCAGAACAACTTTCTCAACCAAACTCACGTTACTCTTCCTAACCACCGTAGCTGGCCCTCCACAGTGGGGATCATCTTCATTTGACTCCCGTCCCCATCGAAAAAGCTTTGACCAATGTTCAACCATCGAAAATGATGCTAAACTTTCTCCATATACAGGATCAATCTGCCCTTTAATCTTCGTCGGCGTTAATCCATCTTTTGTTAAAAATCTTATTACAGCACGGTATCCAATTTTAGACATTTTCACTTTTTTAGGCAAGACCATTTCATTTTTCGAATCACTATTTCAAAGTGTTTGAGAATATTGTCCCGACAGGGGTTTTGTACTCTCAATAAGATTGAGGGTACATGCGTAGAAACGTTCATTAAAACGAAAGCATTGCTTTAGCAGTTGAGGGAAACTAAATTTAAAGAAGATAATTTAAACTCTATCTCAAAATATAATTTCTTCTCAAAACGCTTACAAACATACTTTTATCTTAAAACTCATTAAAAAGCCAAAAAAGCATTTAGGAAGTAGATAATTCTTTCATGACTGCAGCAGCAATGACCAGTCTTTGAATTTCAGAGGTACCTTCATAGATTTCTGTAATGCGCGCATCTCGATAATGCCGTTCAGCTGGCATATCCGATACATAACCCATTCCACCTAAAATTTGGATACATTGATGAGAACAATATGTAGCAGCTTCAGATGCAGCTAATTTGGCCATGGCTGCTTCCTTAGTAAACGGCTTCTTGTTATCTTTAAGCCAAGCAGCTCTCCAAGTTAATAGCCGAGCTGATTCCAATCTCATAGCCATATCAGCAATTTTCTGCTGAATAGATTGTAATTTTGAAATTGGTTTTCCAAACGCAATTCGTTTGTCCGCATAGTCGACGGCCAGTTCGAGTGAAGCTTGCGCAATTCCCAATGCTTGCCCTGCGATTCCTATACGACCTGCATCAAGAGTTTGCATGGCAATTTTAAAACCAAAGCCAGGTTGTCCCAAGAGATTTTCTTTTGGTATTTCACAGTCTTCAAATATTAGGTAGCATGTTGATGATCCCCGAATGCCCAATTTGTCTTCCTTTTTGCCTAGTGAGAAACCTTCAATACCTTTTGGGACTATAAATGCAGAAATTCCTTTGTGCTTCAGTGATTTATCCGTCGTTGCGAATACAACAGCAGCTTCAGCTTCATAACCATTTGTTATCCATGCTTTTGTACCGTTTAGAACATATTTGTCTCCTTTTAATGTGGCAATTGTTGATGCTGCTCCAGCATCAGAACCGTTTCCTGGCTCGGAAAGAGCAAAGCAACCTACACGCTCTCCTGAAGTAAATGGCTTAACGAACTGTTCTTTTTGTTTATCGTTTCCAAAAGATGTTAATGGTCCAAGGTACAAGGAATTATTAACCGACATAATGACACCTGCTGATGCACATCCTCGAGAAATTTCTTCCATTGCGATTGCGTACGCTAAATAATCTAAGCCGGTACCACCTGCAATGAATTAGGAGGAAACGGTTAACAAAAGATACAAGTAACAAAAATATAAATCATAAACTTGTCTTTCTTCTGATAAAACCAAAATAAGAAGTAATTCTAAAGGGGAAAAACGCTCAGTTCAGGCTCAGAGAAAAATAAAGTAAAGGAGCTGTCTAAATGGACCTATAGTTTAATGTGAGTTATAAATTATATGAATAATCGTTGCTTTTTCAACATATGATTATTGCCTGCATTGCAACCATCACAAGGGAGACTTCACAGTCGCATTTGTCACAGCAGCAAAATATCTCCGTTATTAATGACAATTTTGAAGTTGTGTAAACTCAACTCATTTTAAGTTAAAAGTAGGAAATAACACCAACCTGGACAAACACTCCAACACTAATCATTAAAATTAAAATTTGTGCTAATTCAGAGAAAACAACAAGGAAAGAAGCTATAATTGGTTTAGACCCTATGACGTAGAGAAGAAAAGAAAATAATGCGTTTGTAGTTGCCCGCGGCTAAATATTCACAGCTGACCTTCAAATCTGCAGGCAGTCCTATTATCCGCAACCTGTCAAAGCACCCAAAATTTGATTCCAGATTCCAGATCAGCGACCTCCAAAAACCCATATGGACTTATTTTCATTATGATCAAGAAATTCTTGTAAAAGTTAACATTTACGACCGCCATATTTGATCCGCCATGTTGAATTCTTAAGCGTTAAGGTTAAATTCATAATCATCAGCCCCAAAAACCTATTTTTTGTCTAGGCAGACTTCGAATTTGCCACACCGGGGGCTGTAGATAGCCACGCCCAGGTTAATGGCTAAGCGTTGTCACTATAAACCGGGGCATATTTCTAAATGCTAATCCGCCCAGACTTGAGTATAATAATTCCAGAAGCAGTGGCTATGTGTATATATCTGAAATATAATTGTTTCTTTATTCTCATTCGTTTTCCCCAATTTTTTCTTTTATTTTTTTTCTCCTTTTCGTTTTTCCCATATTTTTTTAAACATCCTTAAAAATAAATATAAAGATGTATTTACATTTACCTCTTATATGTAATGATGCGGAGTAAAGAGAGTGATCCCAACTGTTTGGTGTTCATCAAAGTTGCAAGCATTCAATTATGAGACATCCGTTAAGAGCTATACTGCCTGTGTGAAAGCCCTGAAGAGGGCAAGGCCAAGAAATATGTTGTTTTCATAGAAGGAACGCGACAGTTTGCGCCCAAAAACTCAGTGCAACCGTTCAGAGCTTGATTCTGGCTTCCCTAAAAAATTTTGCCAGAGCCTCGCGGCCCTCAGGAGTTCCCGCAATAAACAAATCCTTAAGACAGCTGAAACGACCCAAAAAGGTCGCAAGAGGATCTAACATCATTAACACTATTGCATTCAAACACCAAGTGGGCCGCGCTTTCGCTGAGTCCACATCTGGAGCACCTATCGTAATCAGCTAAACCCATTTTAAAGAGGTAATACCTGTCATATGTGTGACCACAGATTAATCTATTGATTAGCTTGGCATCGCCCGCGCTCACATTTTCACCCATCACCTCGTATCGCATTGCAGGTTCGCTGCAAATTTCACGATATATAGCCCCCCTACTATTCGTCTGCCGTCTGTACTCACCCCCTTTCTCCTGTTGGTCTTGTCCCTAATTTCTGTTAGGAGATCCTTACATGTGGGACTCTCAGATACCCCCATACCGACCGCAACCGCCTCCCTGACCCCCCTGTCAACTTCCCTATTAAGCGCAATCCCAGAGTACCTCGGGATCCATGTAATAACAACTTCACCCTTACATCGGTCAAGCATATCATGAATGTCGGAGACTAGGTAATTCAGGCATTTTTGTTCGTGATCAAGGAGCAGCTAGCCTTGCTATCCGTGAAGATAGCAATCCTACCAAAACCTGGCTCAACAGAGTAACCAATGGCACGCTTGATGGCAATCAACTCTGCAGTCGTAGAAGACACCCTATGGGTACATTTAAATTTCAACATCTTGTTTTCGGGCACATCAAGCACCGCCATACCAGCAACACCCGCTCCGTGATCCAGGGACGCATCGATGGTCAAGACCCTAAACCCCACAGCCCTCACCGTCTCTAGCCTCTCGGCAGCCAGAACCCTAATTGTCTCGCTGCTAATCTCGGATTTGGAGAAACCCACACTCGACAGTAGGTCCATGTCCTCACGTAGACAGTGCCTACAATATATTCCTTACATAGTCTAGATTTACTAATTGTTTCCCCAAACTCGCACCATGTCTTTTTATAGCTAGAGTTAGTACCCATGGTACCCACTGTCGAGCGCGATACATTTTCATTTTATTCGTTTGTTTTATTATTTTTTGATCCTTTTTAGGTTGCGTCATAAGTCTGATAAAATAAAGTAGCTCTGTATTACATCCTTGGGATGTATAAGTCTGTTTTTCTCGGATAATCATTGCGCGAGTGTTGCCCAGGCGCCTCAAACACGAACTTAACTAGAACCTCGCGATCTTCAAGATTCCCTCGTTCAAATAAATCCAAAGTATTTGCAAATCTGTTAAAAATGTCATGCCTCTGTCTCATGTGCCCAAACCTACCACACTCAAATATTAAATGATCGAAACCCTCCTCCACCCCACAAAGGGAGCACTAACTATCCTGTACTACTCCTACCCCATGTAAGAAGGTGCGATCATATGTGTGGACACAGATTAATCAAATAAAAAAATCAGATGAAAAAAAAGAAAATAAAAAAAATTTTCAAATACGCCAACCGCCTTGTGGTCGATCAGAATTTTTGTTTGGTGAGGTTTTTATAGATTCTTGATTAAGAGAGGCGTGAAACGAGGAGTTTAATGGACAAGCAAATGCAATACTCTAACTAAAGGAAAGTATTAAAAGCGAATGAAATAGACAATCGTCTCTATCTGAGAGTCCGAAGAACAAATCTGGAAGTATTGGACCTCTGGCTGTTAGTGGAAACGCTGGGCCACTACATGTTGAAAGTGCATTCTCAAAGCTTAATTTCTTGAAATATTGCGTTGCAATTTTGTTGCATTCAAGCCTTTAGGTATCTAACTGGTAGTAATTTCAGATAAACTAATAACTTTACGAAAATCTCACTTATTAAATGTTTTAGAAAGTGCATTACAATAATCTCACAATATTGCAATAGAGAATAAACTCCCAGGTGATATTTTGATACATACGATAAAAACCGTTGTTGCCTTTTGCTCCCAAAATCATTTCCGTTGTGTGTTAAAACTGAGGAGCCAGTTACACAACAAGCGGAAGTGTAACAAGAATTGAGGAACTGGAATTATCGGGTCGTGACTAAAAATGAAACAGCGCGGATATTATTTCCACTGTTACATAGGTCCTTAGAAATTTGTGGAAAAAATTTTATGGCCAATATACCTAAGTTTTCGGAAACAGATACTGCCATGAGACCCAATTCGCCCATTTTTTTTATTTGCTCTGCAGGATATAGATGCTCTTTATCAAACTTCGCGGCATTTGGTTTTAACTCGTTGTCAGCAAAATCCCGGCAGGTTTTTTGTAGCATTTGATGGGTTTCAGGAAGTGCGGAAAGACAAGCAATTTTCCGACGAAAATTCAATTCTACAGCAGTCTTTCCTAAAAAAGAAAGAGGAATTAGTTCCAAAGTCCATACTTCTTTCGTAAAAGTCCATGAGAAAAAATACCTATTTTTGGTAATTTTCGTAGCAACAGTGACATGATTATGGATTTACTTTCTTCTTACACTAAAATATTTAAAATATGAAATAGCAAAATAATTTTATTCGAAAATTTTAAAAAACGACCCAATAGCAAACACAGAATTGTGCCAAAATCCAATACCCCAAAATGACGTTTGTTTTTGTTTACACCCAGAACACAAACCATTTGGATTTGTGCAGGGATACACAAAGGTAAAGTTTTCTTAAAAAAAAATTTTTTATATGTCTCTACCTATGAGCCATAAAACAGTAAAACCACACTTTTAGAAAATTATTGAACTTAATAGAAAACTGTTAATTTCACTTTCATCACTATTTTTCTGAAGCGCAATTACAACTTGCAACCGCCATTGCCAACTCTTAAAACCAAAAAGCTTCAGGTTCAGTGCAAGAAAAGTTGATTTCCACTATTCCATCCAGTCCACGTCCATCTGTCAAAAGTGTTCTTGTGTTTTTTCGTTTACAAATATTTGCGAGGCTATAATTTTATTTTAACATATTTTATTCGTGAACGGAAAGTGCAGCACTAAATTCGGAGATATCTTACTTGATTTGGAACTTTGTGGGACATCAACAAACAGCTTGCGCAAAATGGATGTTTTTCATTTCAATTTATAAAAAAATGCAAAGAATTCAGTAATAAATAGGGTGTTAAACTTGTTTTCAATAATTCAGAAGTGAATTATTACAAAGCAGTGAAAGTGCAGTGTTGGAAAATAAATTCTTGCGAAAATTTATGGATATATATAAATCATAGCGTAAGTATCATGTGAGCGAAAAAATTTCAGAAAAGAAACTATTGTTTTTCTTATTATTGACGTTCAAAAGCAAGGTAGACCCATAATAAGAAGCAAATTATTACATATAGCTATAGAAATATGTATAACATAGTTCTTAGTACGCAGCGGAAAAGACGAAATGAATCTATGAGGTATATACCACCGCTGAGCTGAAACAGAACACCAGTGGATCAAACAACAGATCTAATTTAGTGGCGCAATTAGCCACAATCATCGGTGATCTGTGGGATTTTGCTGAAGTAACATATTAGGAAGATGTGCCCCTTGTGGGCGGAAATGTTATACCCAAAAGATTCTTTTCGAATTCGTATTCTGGAAACATGTGCGATATGCGATTTATTTATTAAATGTTAGCGGCGGATGCGGATTTGTGCTGCATTCGAGAAGCACGAAGCTTACTGATTAATTATAAATGGGTTGTTTTTTGCTTAACACTGCTACTGGCGCTGGACTGTTTCATGAAAATTATGGGAAATCTATGAGTTCAATTATCTGTCGGTCAACGGGTTCATGTGAAATTACTTTCGCTTGTCTGCAGAACACAGGGATTATTTTTAGTTATCCGTGGTTCACTTTGCTATTTTCATTCAAGTTGAACACTTGATGCCACAAAAATTCTTTTATTCGCTTATTCACGCCAGATAAGTCTGCACCGCCCTGAAATAAATCCCCCAATTTCCCCAGAGGATCTCATTTTAAGTACATATGCTGCTATGAAATTACTGATATATTTTAAAGAATCCCCTTCTACAGAAACAGTTGATTGTTTTCTTCAAATGTACTTCATTAAAATTACAAACTCGTAAAAGGGGTGACCGTTTTTGGTGGTATATTCTGAGTCATTCTGACAGCGCTTAAATAAACTCTATTGCCACTCATGCCAGTAGTTTGCAAGGTGATAAACTTCTAACTAAACGCATTATCTGTAACGGTAGAGTATTTCTGAAGGTGATTATTGGATAATAACAGATTCAAAATAGGTGGATAGATCTAATTGAAAAATTAAAGAAAACTGGAACTACAGTTATTGCATTATACCGACCTGCAGAATTTAGGTGAATCTGAGTAGAGGTGGAAGTAATGAGAAAGTCAAAATCTGCACGGGTATGTTTTTTTTTAATCTAAATTAGACGTGAAGCAAAGGTGAAGGTATCAGATAACACGCGCAATTTTTTTATTAGTTTCTTTCTTCAAACAGAAGCAAAAATTGAAATAATTATTTTTACCGTGCAACAACGCACGAGTTTAGAAAACCCACGAGATTTGAGAAGTAAATTAAATAAAAAGATATTTAATTCTGTGTTAAATTGACTTTTCGTATTAATCATTAAATCTGTTCCTAAAATTTTGGAATTGATCTATTGAAATTCAAGGAACACTGCCTTGCAATGCTGTGCACAAGAGCTCTGTTCGGGCAACTTTAAATAGGCTTTATTGTTTTTGTGTAAAAACTAAACGCTTAAGAGTAAAAATACAAAAATTTGGCACGAAGTTTAAATATGAATTAAGGTATTATTTCATTTAAATTGTGGAAAAAAAGATTTGGAATGTGGTCTTTTGTTCTGTATATAAGGAGAGTCTTGTATAAGGTGATTTTTTAACGAGGCATTTTCGCGGAATGTAGCTCCTGCATTATGCGAGGAATATTTATAATGTAATAATTTAAGACATGAAAATCTAAGCTCATTTAAAAAAGAACTCGTTTTTATTTCTCTTTAAAAAATTTCCATGAAGCAATTTCCTCGCGCAAAATTTAGAGAATTTGTTTACGTTACACCGTCTTCGCAGAAGTTTCTTTGGAATTTTATGCGATTTTAAAGACATTTGAAAGTTTTCTGATCGTCTCTTTTGTTTTCTATACTAAACTTGGTTTATTTGTATACGACTTTGACGCTATATCATTACTAAATATACTACTTCTCTTCGTTTAAGGGCTACGAATTTTTAAAATCAACTTTTGGCATTCTTTTTACCCTATTTTTCTCATAAATACAAAAATTGCTCAAAATGCTGTAATTAAAGGCTGAAACACAATCAGGCCTTGAAGCTTCCTCATTGCTTCGTCGAGGCCTTGTTAAATTTTTCTACAGATGCTTTTCAATGTGCCAACACAAAACCAAGCCCTGAGGTGTCCTCGGAAGCGAGCTATGAGGCAGGCTTTGTGCTATGTTTGAAATTTTCTCTCTTGAAGCCTGGAGGTGCCACTTGTGTGTCAGTGGTGCTCCCACCAGTTTTGTTGTAAACAAATTAAAAAATTTCTAAATCACCCAAAATATTTCATTGCATTGCTAAAACTTCGTAAACTAAAAAATTTTTCAAAAAACTACAAATATCTGATGTAACCAAAAGAATGACAACATATGCATTTGACTTTATTTTGTTTTACATTCCGTAAGGAAGGCTTCAAAACTCACCGCAAGGAAGCCTCGGGAAACTCGCCTTGAGGTTTGCCTTGATGTGTTTCTACCTTAACCCTTTTAATCGCTTTAATTTGATCTAAGGCATGCATCCACCCATCTCTTTCTGAAGGGTTGCAAGAAACTTGAATTTGGAATCAACTCAATTATCGGCGTTCCACCCCCGTAAAACCTTTAAGCGCAGATATAAAAAAATACGTGTCGCTTATTTTTTAGTCTCCTATAACATATCAAAACTTCAAGGTAATCGGAGGCGAATATTTCAAGACCTTTCCTTGTTAGTGTATTTTGCTTGTAAAACCACGCTATACAATTTATTCTCAAACATGAACTCAACACGAAAATTTTTTTAAATTTGATTCCCAAAATTTTTTTAATCTGATCCTTAGGGGCGTACGTTTTCGGGGATTTTTGTAGATTTTCGGCAATTTTCAATCTATCATTGTGAATTTGTTTACCAGATTAGAAATCAGCAATCTGAAAACATACTACGGTATGCAAAATCCGTATTTGTACGCTCCATAAAATTTCAGGAAAAACGAAGTAACGCTACAACCTTTAGATATGGAATGGTAAAATGTAAAAGAATAAAAACACTTTTTCTTTATAACAAAAAAAAAAGAGTTCACAAATTAATCCACATTCTCCATGAAAGATAGTTTATATTTTTTTAAAAGTAAAATTCGTATTCATACACTTATAATGAAATACAAAAAAGAAGAAAATAAATCGACTTCAAATGAGATCCTTTGGAATATTTCCCCATGACTTGAGATCCTGAACGTTCCGGATATCGTAATATTTCAGAGATCTTTTAAAAAGTGACCATAGATTCTCAATGGGTTTGAGATCTGGGCTTTGAGGAGGAGTTTTCAAATATTTTGGGCATTTATACAAAATCCACAACCTGGTATTCAAAGCGATATGCTTGGGATCGTTATACTGTTGACCATTACAGATCCTTCACTGTGCTTAAATCTATGTAACAGGTTTCTTCTGTGAAGGCCTGTATTCTTTTCCCACCAAATCCGAACTTGCCTGTCATGATATTTTATGTTGAATTTATACTCGTCGGAGAAAATTATCTTTTTTCAGAAGCCCATATGGTTATATTGGTATTTTTTCACAAACTGGATCCTTTTTCTGCGATTACCCGTACTGACGAAAGGTGTTCGAACAGCGATTCTACACCGTAGTCCTTATTTACGGATCGTATTCCGAACTATTTAAGGGGTAATATTTACGCCGAAATGTGTTCTCGACAGTTGATGTAGTTCTGGTCCACTTATAGTTGGATCCCGTCTGATCTGCCGCAGGATAAATTATGCTCGGCTTTTTTCCATTCTAAGTTCCCTTTCATACGTTTCAACCAGCTCCTATATTGTACAATTTGCTCTTTCAAGAATACCTTCTATTTTACGACCCATTTTGAAACTACCACTTGTTTTGCTATCGAAACTGTTATCGTGATTGTCCAAAACCGTAAAGTATTTTACTGCACTTTCGGTATTTACAAAAAACAATGAAGACAAACGTTAAACTGTACGTTAAACAGTGTACGAATATATGAATTTTGCGTTTTAAAAAATATAAAATTGTATTTCATGGGGAATGTGGATTATTTTGTGAAAAATCTTTGTTACGACGACGACATCGACATATTAAATCGACAAATGTTTCTGCAGGTATTAAATTTCCTCCTTTATTCCTGTATGCCAAACCTTTTGTTCTTTTGTTTTCCTCCCAATCAATTTATTTGTTGTAATGTTTTTACTGCTCCAATTAGATGATGTATCCGAAGAAATACATAAACCTTTTCTTGAACCGGGCTTTCTGTTAATAAATCGTATTTAAGAACTATTTATTATTTTTCACATTCAGTTTATTATTATTAGTTTCATCCATCTTGACACAATGGTTTAATTTCTATTTTTCTAAAACGAACTAACGTTTAATTTAAAATAATTTTTTATTTGTTTACAAATATTTGCTTCTTCGGCAGTTAAACAGTTTATGGCTATCAACATGACTTCTCCTCTGTGGCAGTCAGACCGTAACTTACTAATTTATTTTACTTTATTTCTGATGAAACAACACTAAATAATTTACCGTTATTATTGAGTACTTGCTCCTACGTTTGAATTATTGCAGCGATTTACGTTTAGATTTAGACTACGGAGTTAATCAGATTGGCTTCTGAAATAAATGTTTAATTCCCAAAAAATTGTCATTTAACTATGTCAATACTTATTATTAGGGAGAATGTTATAAACATAACAAGGAAAGAAGCTATAATTGGTTTAGATCAATTATGTTATACCCTAGACGTTGGGAAGAAAAGAGAATAATGCGTTTGTAGATAACTGTCCGCGGCTACTTATTCTTACATATTCGCTGCTGACCTTCAATTCTATACGCAGTCCTATTATCCACAACCTGTCGACGCATGCTTTAGCTTTAATATTGGACCCGCCATTTTTAATCTTCAAAATTTGACTTCAGATTCGAAATCAGTGACCTCCAAAAACCCATATGGACTTATTTTCACGTTTAGAAAATCCACCATATTGGATCCGCTATTTTGAATTTAAGAAATCCGACTCTGGATTCGCAATCAGCAACCTCGAAAACCTATACATGTATATTTTTATGACGATCGCAAAAACTTTTGAAAAAATGTACATTTAGGGCTTTAAAAAATAAAACTTTCATGTGGCAACCCTCTGAAATAGTTGCCCGATTTCTTTCATTTCCTGCTAAGATATTTAAGTTTTAAGGATATGCGTGCCGAGTTTTATCGTTCTCGTTTTAGAAGAAATATATGGATTTTTTGTTTAATCTACCTGTAGTTTTCATTAGGCAACACTATGAAGGAGTTGTCCAAATCGGCCCATTTACGAACTTGATCTTTCTATCTTAATAAGGTATCTATGTACCAAATTTCAGCACTCTAGCTTTAGGCATTCTGGAGATAACGCGTGGACGGACAGACAGACAGACGGACAGACATCTATTAAAGACTTCTTTACTTCTCCCATTAATGGCCATATAGTTTATTTCTGTGTTTCATGAATATTTTTATGCGTTACAAACGTTTGCTTAAACTTATAGTACCCTACATCTAGGCCCTAGGGTATAAAAAGTAGAACTCAATTAAGTACTTCGACGTTTGAATTTTATAATTAGAAATTGTTAATCGGAAGGTTGAATTTTTGAGGATTTCTACCTCTGCTGAAATATTCCAGCATCAATAATATACTCATATTTTAAAATTTGACGCTAGCGAGGTTCTAGAATCAGGCTAACGATAATTGTCTCCTGAATCATGAATTAAGAATTCTTGTACTTTTCAATTGCTGAGATAATAAAACACAAAAAGTCACTAAATGTTAAAGTAGTTAAAACATGCAATCTATGCAGCAAATAGCCGTTGCTAACTCACTGAAACAATTGAATTAAAAACAAAAGAAATGTTCAGGTAATTAATCGAAGTACTTACGAAACTTAGACGCGCATCACCAATTTACTTCGAAGCAAAATGATTGCTCCACATATCAATCACTGCAAGCCCGGTTGTTAGTACTAGTTGTTGTGCATTTTTACGTTCTATTTCTATATTCGTGTGCCGAGAACATGATCCATTTGGGATGTTAGTCAAAATAAACCACGTAATTACATCTGGGAGCAACTGAAACCTTGGACTGAAAGGCTATTTTTATATTTCCGTCTTTGGAAGAGTAAATTGATTAAATTGTTAGGTGAATGAGTTCAAAGCTTTAGTGAATAAAAAAATTGAACTTATTACTTCATCTATATTAAATTGCATTTGTATGTTGAACATGAAAATATTTCATGCAATTTTGGCTTAAATTCAAGCCGATTAACGGGAATCATGTTTGTGTATGATATATGTAAAATATATTATAATCACGGTGACCAATCGTACTCTATTTAAAAGGACAGCACTTTATTTCAAACTCTTGTCCTTTATATTTATTTTTTCCTTTAAAAGTCTATTTTGCCATTTATTTTATCTCGTTCATGAATTTTTAGTTCTTTAACAGGTTTACGCCGGGGTGACCCACCGGTGGGTCACACTTGACTATTCCGTAGTATCTCTCTTGGAATTGTTTTGTTGTTTGTTTTTTTGCTTTCATGTATACAGTCA
>QYTT01084132.1:26458-44252 GCA_006980735.1 Dasypogon diadema
AAAGGACAGCACTTTATTTCAAACTCTTGTCCTTTATATTTATTTTTTCCTTTAAAAGTCTATTTTGCCATTTATTTTATCTCGTTCATGAATTTTTAGTTCTTTAACAGGTTTACGCCGGGGTGACCCACCGGTGGGTCACACTTGACTGTTCCGTGGGGCGGCGTGACCCACTAGTGGGTCACGCTTAAAGTAATTAGTATCTCTCTTGGAATTGTTTTGTTGTTTGTTTTTTTGCTTTCATGTATACAGTCATCTTATTTTTGGTTCGTAGTCTCTTTCATTTGGAATTTTTGGCAGAGTAGGCCTTCTTGTTATTAATGTTCGTTGGTTCGAACTCGCAACAGTGCCGCCGAAAAAACGCCCCGGCGTGAACGTGTTAATCTAGTATATTGATTATTTTCAAGAATTTTGGAATATGTATATAGCAGCACTGAGCTATTAGTGCCAAATATAAAGGCGGGAATACACGCCGGTAGCCGAGCGGGCTGAGGCGCACGTCCTGTCGGCGTGGGTTCAAATCCTGACAAGCCTCGGTGATATATCTGAGTACTAGTGGTTGTGAGGCAATTCTACTGGTAATGGTTGTACTTACGAAGCCACTGGATATTGTTTGTTACACTGGATATTGTTTGGGTTTTTCCAAAATGTATTAAGTCCGCATTTTCAACTACAGTGGTTGATCAGATTATTTAAAGCATTGTAGCTTAAAGCGCTTCACAGTTTACAGTTAATAATTGGGCGGCAAGGTAGAGTTATCCAAACAGACGACGGTTTTTATCTTTGGCGATTTTATGAATGGGAAAGTGGCTAAAACGGCTGCTGAAAGTATGAAGAAGTATCGAGAAAAACTTAAAGCAATAGGGAAGTATTCTGAATATAAGTCTCGGGAAAAACAAAGTAAGGCAACCTCCAGAAAAACCTAGTCACCGAAAACTGTGAAAACGGAAAAGACAGCTGAGGGTAATAAATCCTTATTTTGTTTTCATTTGAATTTGTACCAGGGCTGTATTATTAATTTATTCATGTTTAAATACAGAAGGTCACAGTTCACATGCGGAAAGTGCATATAAAGCCAAACAAACAATTTAGGCAGCTCATTGGCATCGAAATCAGGTAACCTTTTTTCCTTCCATGGCATGGTATATATATCCAAAGAATATGACAAAAAAACCAAAAAGTCATTTGCTATTATTTCCCATTATATGGATCATGACAAGTATGCAGTTCACGTCTTCCGAAAGCTATTGCTGAAACAACTTCAAAGGACCAATTTTCTAAGAAATGTGTATATCTTTTCTGATGGTGCTGGAGGGTAATTCAATCAGCATACGCTTTTCTCTTTAACGCGTCAACAGAATTCCATTGTAAAATGTCATGGAATTTTTTTCGCATCCTCCCACGACAAGACCCACAATATCTATACCAAAAGAAATAATCATAATAAGTTGAAAGCATCATAGCAAGTCTTTTCGGTCCACGATTTCACTTAAGGGGAGGTTCTCCTACTCTGGGTAAAAAAATTGATTTTTTTTTCCTTACATTTTTCACATCCTTGACATGTCTAAAATACGTCCCTAAAGCGATTTCTAATTTACTACATTTTTAACAAAGTTACAAAGGCGAGCGTGCTTCCGAGTCAGGTAAAAAATAGCAATGCAGTTTCAGTCTAAGTTTTAGATGGTTCGTGATCGGTAGTTGTGTGTCGCACGCAAACAGTGTATAAAAAGGAGTTTTTCGAAATCGAGGAAGGCATATTATACGAACCTAGCATAGCTGATTAACCGTAAGTAACAAAAAGTACACTTTTTCCGCCTAAACATATCTCTAAACTCTAAACGCGTTTTTCTCGAAACCACATTTTCAACTGTGCATAACATGATATCTCAAAAATCGCTTATTGGATCGGGTTGAAATTTTGAGGAATTTTAGTACACTATATTTGCGATACCATCACCTAAAATTATTAAAAAATTCTAATAATAAATAATTTTCAAGCCGATCGAAGTAACAAAAAAATAGCGAAAAGTGAGGGTCATATTTCAAAGTTGTGTAATCTAACTTTCTAATAACAAGTTTTCACTAAACTAGGTCATGGTAACCGAAATATATAAAACTAATTAGAACTTTCACGACTTGTGTTTCAGATAAAATTACGAGTCTCCAGCATGTTACGCACATACGGCTATACTGCTGTTTGGTCGGAGCCGTCATTTTCTTCCAAAAAAAAGATTGATTTTAATATTTCAATAGATAATAAATATATAGCAAAAAAACATTTTGATATTTTATTTTTATATTAGTGTAAAATAATTTTGAAAATCACTCATTTAAGCCTGAGTAGGAGAACCTCCCCATAAACAATAAAAACTTTTTAAAAAGAATTAAGAATTTTCACATTTTTACAATGCGTAGTGAGGTCTTCTTCCAATGCGATCCCATGCTGGATTTCCAATTTAAAATTCAAGCGATCAGGGAGGACTTCTCTGTCACAACACGCTCGCCAGATTGCATTATCTTTTTTTTGGGTAGCAACTTAAAGATAAGGAATTAACTTTATTGTTTAACACATAGGTGGTGTTGGTAGTAATACACTTTGATTTTAAAAACCTTCCCTTACAACCTAGACGCGAGTATAATTCTCATATTTATTTGGACAGAGACAGGACGTACTGTATTGGACAGAGTTCAAAAGAAGTTCATTAGCGATGAGACAATTACTTCTAAAATCGATTCTCTAGAGTACAGACAAATGTGGCCTGCCCTGAACTTTTTTATTGCTACTTTATCACGTTCCGTGTAGAAAATTTTTTTCATAATATACTTTTAACGCATGCTATGTACCACCGCGACAATGAATACGTTAAACGACATTTCTATGAAGAAATCTCTGGTATGATTTAATGTACGTAATGCGATTCAAGTATTCGTGACCTCGAAAGGTTCTGATTAAAATTTCCTTTTTCTACCTGATAACCTTTTAGAGGATCTAAAAAAACCCCTGTGGGGACAATATTCTCAAACAGTTTGAAATAGTGATTCGGACAGTGAACTGATCTTGCTTAGAAAAATGAAAATGTCAAAAATTGAATACCGTGCTGTAATGAAATTTTTAACAAGAGGTGGATTACGGTGGAGATTAAAGAATGAATGGATTGGTCAAAGCTTTTTTGCTGGGGACGGGAGTTAATTGAAGTTAAGCAGGATAACGTGGATTTGGTCGAGAAAGTTGCTCTGACGGACCGGCGGTGAAAGGCCAAGGAAATCGCAGAAAAAACCGGTATATCGGAAACAAGCATCCTCCAGATTCTTCATAAGCTTTTGGGTATGACAAAAATCGGCGCCAGCGCGAATTCTTTCAGCGAGTTGAGTACTGTCAGCGATTTTTGGAGTTGTGTTCTCCATAGGATGAACAGAGATGACAGAGGATAAAGCTATGGTTCTTTATCATAATCCCTTGTCCAAAAGGGATTCAATGGAGTGGCATCGCCCTAGAGAATCCGTGCCGAAAAAAGCGAAGGTCACACAAAGCATCAGAAAAGTAATGGCAACAGTTTTCTGAGATACTGAAGGTATTCTGTAGCAGAACTTCTGCTGCTGGATTTTAAGGAGAGTAATACCGTTGTTAATGCCACATATCGTGTTCAATTCTTACGAAAGTTACGTAAAGCTGTTGTCGAGAAAAAGGAAGGAAAACTGTCCCGAAAAGCACTGCTCTTACACGATAATGCGCCCGTACACACTGCTGCTATTTCAAAGGCTGTTGTTAAGGAATGCGACTTCGCGGAACTGGATCATCTACCTTACAGTCCAGACTTAACCCCAGGTGACTATTATTTATTAGCCAAACTAAAATCAGATTTGCGGGGAAGGAAGTTTAATTCCGACGAGGAAATGCAACTACTATTTTAATGGTATTAAAGTACTTTTTTAAAGATGTGAAGAATGTATTGAAATAAAGAGAGAATATATCGAAAAATAACCACTGTTTTTTTTCGCACTACGTAGATCAATTTCTTCACATGATGTTCGCATCAGCATCTTCACTCAATTTCCTAGTGCGTTTCTTTCTTCTCCCACTTTTCTTTCCAAATTAAGTTAATATGCCCGACATAAAAGTAGAGTCCATCATATCACTGTTTGTCAGATAGGGCTGAGTAATGTTGTTTTCAGTTATTAAAGCAATGTAATTACTTTAAAACGAACAAAATGTAATAAAATAAAATGCTGTATAACTCCTAAATGGCGTCAGATAGGAATTAGCCCCCATATACAATGGTCATTCTATTATTATTATTACGTTTCGATTGATACCAATTTCATTGTGTGCTGCAACTGCCGCAAAAGTGGTTCCAAGCTCCATTCATTTTTTTTTATTGAATAGTGTATTGTTAAATTCGAAAACGAAGACTTTCGCTCCCATCGCTTTCGTCAGTTCGATATATAGTAGCTTTTCCCAGTGGAGTAGTTTAAACAAAACATATTTTGGGTGCGAAGTTTGTCTAAAAAAAATTACAAAATTAAATGCTTCTGCCACACAGAGTAATTGTTGAGAATCAAAATATTGGTTTAAAATAAAAAATTTAGTTTTATTGAGTTTTTGTTGACTTTCTCTTATTGTTTTTCTAATGCTAAATGCTAAATTGCTATAGCAAATATACCTTGCAATGTTCAATTGTTTGGCAAGTCTTGCGTTTTATTGCCAAATGGAAAAAATTATTAGTGTTTCTTTAAATTATGCTTAAATGCTAGCTGTGGGATTATTACATAATTATTTGCTCTAAGCATTGCTCGTACGAATTCTTTCTCGAATATTATGATAATTTCATCTCGCTTTCTTACGAAGGCCTTTTTAAAGCAGTTGCTGAAATCTCATCTGATATGCCGTAGCAAATAGAGTGTATAGGTTCCTAGACGCCTCGGTGCACATGAGTGTTCCGTATTTGAAAATTTCACTTCTTGACAAAAGATATTTATGACTTATGTTGTTTAGATATGAGAATTTTAAAATTTCATTTCATGAGTAAATTAAATTTTATAGGGGTCAAATTTATTATATATTAATTTTTTATTGATTTATTAGAATCAGGATGCAACATGTTTGTTGAATTTTTCTATGAGTGCTCTTTGAACACTAAGTTTGATTTGTAAAATAAAGCCTGATAGTAGCCACTTTTTGTTCATTGTTCCATATTAAGGGTCATTCAACGTGAACGGCAACGGCATATTCAATTTTACTCTGACGTTGCCGTTCACATTGAATTGTAAATTTTCCTTTATTTTACTCCCTTTGAAAGTGATATTTTTTCTGAAAAATTCTAAATATAGATCTCTTTTTCTCAGTTTTTTACGCGATTTACTTGCTTTTGCGTGCTTTACTTACTTTTACGCGATTTTTATGCGCTTTACTTACTACTAGGAGACCCATGTGCAATTGCACAAATTGAATATGAGTGGCATAACGTTTTTATATGTTCCCTCAATTTGCACCTTAAATTTCAAGCCTTTTTCCACACCACCATAGAGGTAAGGCAAGAGGCGCATTTTTTTTGGAGGTGTCCCCTGAGGCCTAATCCTCTCATGCAAGCAAGAATTAAAATGATACAAATATTTCACCATGTAGAAATGGACATTTCTCTATCTCTTCTGTTTAGCCCTTAAAAGTCACTGCAAACACTGAAATCTTGAACAGATCCATACTATGCAATAAATGGTTAAAATAATAGAGGAAATAAAAAAAGTTCCAATAAATCCATGTATTGCATACTTATCGGTGGCAAAATCCAAAGTTACCCAGGAACGCAACCCCAAAGTAATGAACACAGCCCCGAACTGATGCGGATCAGTGTTGCCATTATAAAATCTCAGGAAAAGCTCGATGAAACTCCATATAAAAAAAGTGGCTGAAATACTGAACCGGGAGCTTTCTTTGTATCATTAATATATAGATTATGCGATTTTTCAACCCTTCTTGCTCATACAGATAAAATAACAGGAGAAAACAAAAGCTGTAAAATGGCAAGCACTTCTTAGCATATGCTTATACAGTTTATTTTTTAATATCTATAGAATATAATAAAAATAAACATTATTCAAAATGTCCACCCTTTGCTTTGATGCACATCCTCAAGTGGTCCGGACACTCATCTATTACAGCACGCACCACTTCCAAAGGTATCAAGACTCGCTTTAATCAAATCGGCTTTCAAGGTCTCGATGTTTCGGTTTGGTTTAGAGCAGGCCTGCTCTCACACATTCCACAAGCAGTAATCCAATGAATTAAGATCTGGATTTCCGGAGAGCCAATTCTCTGCAGCAATAAAATCAGGTAAATTCTGATGTAACCAGCGTTGCGTCAACTACACTTTGTGTCTGGCACTGAATCCTGTTGAAATATCCAGTGCTTTCCGGCAAACAAAGTTCCGCTTAAAGGCTTTGCAACCTTATCCAAAATGTCGTTTTGGTAGTTGATTGCACGTGTTTTTACACCTTGCTAGCAGAGATGCAGTTCTGTAACATCTTCGTAGGACACCCCCCACCAAACCATTACGGAAACTGGACGGATGACCTCTTTCTACCCTAGGGATCTTCTCAGGCACGAATGAGCATAAACCTTGCCGTTTTAGCCGTTAAACTTTTCTTCTACGGTGAAAATTTTCTCATCCGAAAAGAGGATATTTTTGTATCCGCCATTAGCGTGCCGCTTTAACAGCTCATGTGCTTTCGTGGCACTGATCTGACGGAGAAATGCTGTGAGGCGTTGTCCTGTGTTTCTTCTGTAAGCTCCAATGATGCGTGACTTGTTCCTAGGCGGAATTTTTATTTTTCTAGCCGTAATTTTCTGTTTCCGGCGAGGATTTCACAGAATTCTTTTGACGACGGCTTTAACGGCCGCTACAGTCCTCGTTTTGCATGGACTAGCCTTTCTTGGCCTGTCATCTACTGACGATATCTCATTGTATCGTTGGATGGCCCGATAAACAAATTTTCAATAATTTTAGGAGATCGAAAATCTCTCTTGGGGACTTTTTACATTTATATAATGCCATCATTGCTGTACGATTCTCTTTGATAACCCAGTCCATGTTGACTGCACAGGTCGTGCAAAAACAAATGAGTTGTTTTTAATAGTTCGGGACATACTTAAGGTACAACATAAAAAAGACACTTGAGCGTTCTACCAGCAATTGTTTTAGCTATGTTTTAAAAGCAGGGACAGAACTTATGGCAGGACTATGTATAAAATGTATTTTTTACGTACTTTAAACTTACAAAGAATTTAATTGTGAATTTTTGGTAATAGTTATTTAATCAAAAAACAAATTGTCAGTTAGGGTCAACTACTTAAAGAAAGCAAATTTCGGAACTGGCACTCCAGTGCAAGGCGTTATAAATTTGCTCATAAGAAAATCAATATGATGAACTGCCACCTCCTTCCCCCGGATGCGTTTCACTCACAACCAGAACTTTTACTTCACATACGCGGTTTAACGGTAACATAGATTCTCCTGTTTATTTTATTTCTACGGTTTTGCTCAACACGGTTACGAAAGCAGGCGATTTGTTACGCATTTTCTAACTTACGCGGTACGCATCCACCGCGTAAAAAATGTCCAAGGGTGTGTATATAAAGTGCAGTAAAAACTGCGTACTCTGAATAATTCTTGATCACTGAAAGATGATGAAAAGAATTTCTATGGAAAGTTTATCCGCATTTATGGTTATGTCTTCAACAAAATTGTTAACATTTTTGATAAATTTTCCGATTATATATAAATGTTTCTTTGTATTAGATTAAATACAGAATTAGATTTTTAAAATTTACAATATACAAATTTTATTGCAGACAAATGGCGACGTCTCCGCGTTCCGTTGATACCATATCTCTATGTTCGACTGTTTCCAGCTGTCCCGATAGAAATGGTTTTTATGGAGGTTTTCAGCGGACAGAAAAGCCAAAGGAACCACTCTCTAAGGCTCAGATTATAGCCCGAGAAAAAAAGTGGCTTCACATGATCGACAACTGGTCTTTATACATGTCTAAAAATTACAAAAAAGTGAATATACAATCTTCTCATGAAATGGAGAAAATTGCAGAAGCATGTTATAAATATATTCACTTCTTTTCAGATACGAGACAGATGTAGAAAAGGAATTCCGAAATCAGTTCGTCCAAAAGCTTGGTTTTATCTTTCTGGGGCATATTTGCTTAAGAAAAAGCATGGTAATCTTTATGAAGAACTTCTTCAAAAACCTGGAAATCCTCAAGTTATTGAAGAAATCAAAAAGGACAAACACCGGCAGTTTCCATTCCACGAGATGTTTTTAGATGAAGAGAAAATCGGTCAAATTGAATTGTTTAACGTTTTAAAGGCTTACTCAATTTACAATCCGAAGGTCGGATTTTGTCAAGCACAGGCTCCCATTGCAGCATTTCTTTTAATGCACATGCCGGCTGAAGATGCATTTTGGTGTTTTGTCAGCGTCTGTGATGTGTAAGTACATAATAATTAATTATTAATATGTCGTTACTAAACACATTCAATTCAAAAGATTATAGTAAATAAATTTACATCAGTTTATCTATGATATCCAATAATTCCATGGAATTTGTCCTAAATAATTTCAGTTACTTGGAAGACTATTTCATACCTGGCCTAGAGGTTCTACAAAACGATGCAGCTATTTTAAATGGATTATTGAAGAAAACATGCCCCTCAGTGTACCGTCATTTACAGAAACACAAAGTAGAGCCCTTACTATATATGACAGACTGGTTTCTATGTGCGATGACCCGAACTTTACCATGGGAAACACTTCTCCGTGTCTGGGACTGTTTCTTGGCAGAAGGCATTCGAGTCATTTTCAAAGTGGCATTAGTGATTTTAGGTGCTACTCTAGGCCGACAAAAGACAAGAAAGCAATGCAATGGACTCTGCGAGACTCTTGAAGTTTTGCGAAATCCATCTGAAAAAGTTCTTGAGGAGGAGTTTATTATTCAAAATATTCAACGATTAAATCTCACAGTACAAGATTTTCAAATAGAACATACAAGGCAGAAAACACGACGCGCCAAGCAGAAAATGCAAGAAGTTGCAAATTCAAAGTGATTGACACTTTAGACGACTGTACTTGTGATGTAGTAAATTCATTCATTGGTTCACAGAGGTCGAAGGCCTAATGTGTGTGCTGCTGGTCAGTCGTCAATTACCGCTAATCAATATTTGTTCAGAGTTTTAAGTTTATTAGTGGCTTTTGCATTTATGCTGTCAATTCTTTCGACAGGAAAACTGAGTTACATCATAAGAGGAGAAAGTAGAATAAATTCTTACATTGATCGGAATTTTTCAATGTTTTTAGTGTAAATATTTTCCGCACTTACGATTAAAATTAATGAAGGTCGCTCTTTCGTATAACTAACTTTGCTGATTCAGCATTTTTATATGTACAGCTTACAAATGTTATGAACAGAATATGACGCAATCTAACAAATTCGTATTTTTTTAAAGTAAAAAATTCATGTTGATGTTATTATATATCATAATTCTACTAATTATATTACTTTTCTACTTAATTATATTACTTTTCTGCATACTTAGTATGATTACAATTGTTTGTTCTTTGAGGTTTGGATGTAGGGCGAAGATGATATTCATATTTCTTTAGTTTTACTATTTATTTCAGCATTATACAAAATTTACACATATACATAAAGAACTACTTTACTTTTTTTACTTTCGTGTACTAATGTAAAAAAGATATTATTGATTATTTTTTTTAAATTCACTGTTGTTTTCGGGTATCTGCAATGTTTTTACAAGCGCATGAAAAAAATATCATGAACAACGTTTCACGTATTCACTTTATAAAATTAAATAAATGTACATAGATAGAAAAAAATAGAACCAATTCAATATTATTCACGAATTTAATAACCAAACAAACAAACCACTCGCGACAAAACCAAGAAGTTATCTTTTATTCGAATTCTGTTTGTGTCCAAATGTTATTCATTCTGATGATGAAATTTAAGGAATTTATTTTACTTTGAAAATACCGTAGCGAGACAAAAGATCACACCATTTAATCATTGTATTAATAAAATAAGCCCCATTAATGGGCAGAATCCCTCAACTCTAAAAGAATGATTATGGTAGGTAATATAAAAATAAAAAGGGTAGGAATACTTAGTGTATTTTGTAACACAACACACGGCAAAAATTTATGCATGTTCTTTCTTCTTTTAGACTCATACTAAGTCTATCTTTTCTCTCAAATTCTTTGATTGTGCAGAATCAGTTGGCTTTGAAATATGTCCCTCTGTTTACTCAAAAGTTTTTAAACGAAATTCAACATTTTCGTCCACACCACGTCTGTTAACTTCTGGAGTTGGGGAAATTGGGCAGCTCGTTATATTTCCTCTCTCACCTAAAATCAAACATTTTTACCCACGGCCAAGAGTGATTACACAGCTCATTACACAGCTCATAGATTTTATGTTTTGCGTCGTTTAAGTTAAATCAGTTTGATTCGCTTCGTGTGAAATTTAAAATTATTCTATTAATTCACAAATTTTGCATCAATAAAGAAAATTATAATAGCAAGGGGTACAGTGCAAATTTATTTTTGATAATTCCTCCGTTCTCATCGATTTACACAAAAAGTGTCTGGTAACTCTTTCCTGTTCAATCCCTCCCCTTCGAAAACGATTTTTACCCACGTTTCCTTACGCAGAAGTAAACAGATAGACTTAATGTGAGGTCTGTTTGACAAATGTTCCATGCAGATTAGACAGGACTTGTTGGCGGATTATTAAGCCCAGGATTTGATATTTAAAAAACAGCCTGGGACTTTAAAACTTGAATGACAATTTGACTTTGGAATGTAAATCGCTACTTTCGAAAGTAGTCTATTACCATAAACCACATATCTTGACAAAAATCATCCAGTTTTCTGCTTGCTAGATTAGATGCACATTCAATGACGTAAAACTAAGAAAATTGCCATTTACTTCTTTAAAGCCGTGACACGTTAAAAGCAGCGGCAGAACTGCTCACTGCTGTGCTAACATGACACATTAAACGCAGAAAGCAGAATCGCCAGCTACATCTGCTGAGTCAAACACCAGTCGTATAGCATTTTGTTAATTTTTACGAATTCTATTATTTTCCTCCATTGTTCTGAACTTGTAAATAATAATATCAAACTATCCCGTTTCCAATAACAAAAGCAAATTTTGAAGACCTTATATTGGCAGCACTGAAGCAGAAGCATAATTTTAGAGATTAGCACGAAAAAGGAGTGCTGCCTCTACCGCTGCTTTCTGCTCTGCTTTTAATGTGACCGACTTCATGTTCTCTAGAATTTCTCTGCTTCTGCCGTTGGGCGTAAGTTCTGCGTAAGTTTTGAATCTATAATAAACAGTTAGGAGTAGGGAAGGTCAGACCAGGACTTATTCTAGTCATATGTCGAACAGAGCTGTTATTATTTTACGAGGCAGTTTTCACTAAGGGTTGATCGTAGAATGAAGAAATAAATGATCATTATGTGATAGGAGTTAGTAATGGGTCAACAATGTTTCTTTGGGAAATAAAATACTAATGTCATGATCTTAACCAAATGACGTAATTTAATTCATTTATTTTATTAATTTTATTAATAAATTTAATGAAAAGCTATTATTGCTCAATTTGGGCTTTTTTTTCTTCTTGTCTCAACTTTATGTATTGTATGTTTTGTCAGTTTCCTTTTTTATTCACAAGAAGTGTACTACTTTTAGTTTTTCTCCATTATTATATATAAATATTTTAAAGCCAACTTGTTTGGGTATCAGTAGGATAATATATTTTATCATTTTGTGTTCGTGTGTGTGTGTTTTTAGAATTTTTCACTTCAGCTAATTTCATAGTAATGCAATCTACCATCTTCTCCATGATATTGGTATTGATTGAAATTTAAAAAATGATTGCAACTTAAATTTGGTTTTTTGTTATCTTAACTTTTGTTATATACAGCAACGGTTGTGATGCAAAGTGTACATAAGCTACGTCTCTGAAGTGTAAAGGGTTAAATTTGCACTTGTCATAAAATCGCACAAAAATATATAACAGAACCGATGTTGTACTTTGTACAGTACTCATTAAACATTTTAAACCCATTCAACAAAAGTAAGGACATTGCGGATCAGCAACTATTTGTACGTTGTGCGGGTCAAGTACGAAAACGAGAATTTTCGTACTTGACCCGCAATGCATTAAAGTAAATTGTTAAAAAAGTTTAATTCTAAACAAAAAATTAACTAAATTAAAAACAATTACAACTTTTAGATAAACTTCAGTTTTCTTATATCTTATCGGTAATAATAATTAAATTGTAGCACAATTCTTAAAAAACTAATAAAGTTCGACACTGACTGTAAAATCCAGAGACACATGGTTATGGACAAACCAATTTGTTATTTCATATTACAGCAGTTTTTTGATTTGTTAGTACTAAAATGGAGTCATGTAGTGCCGATATTATTTGATGTTCGCAATGTTTTGCTGGTGTACTGTTGATAAAGTATCTGGTTATGAATCAAATATTATTCAATTCATCCTAGTTAACTTTGGTATTTATCGGTTTTTGTTTCGACTTAATAATTTTCTCGTGGTTTTGATCCAACCTTGTGATTTCACGTATAATTTTCCCAGTCTCCTTTCGCCTAAGCTATGATCTGTGCATCATAGAGTTGTTCCCTGAATTTAGGCATAAACTTAAAAAAACTGTTGGTAGACTACGTTTGAGGTATCGCATTTGCGGTACCAAAAAATCTCATTTGAAAAAAAAAAACAAAGTATTAAAAGTGGATATATCGGTTTTTGTTTCGTCCCTCCTAAAATGTAATAAATATAATTCGAGGTTTTTAATAAGGTTTGATTAAATAATAGCCAAACAATTTATTAGCACACACACACATTGTTATCAAGAGGCTGCACTGAATATGTTTAAAATATTGCCATTCAAATTTTGAAGTTAGTAAAATTCGAGTTTTACTCAGATTTTAGCTCATTTTGGAATTATTTTTAACCTGTTTAAGTACATACTAATGGGGCCCGGTGATGGCGCTGATTCCGTTCGAAATCTCATTCGCGTTCCGTCTCGGTTATCAAATTTTCAATTTAAATGGAATAAAATCCAGAAAATTTCAGGCATATGAAGTGTTGTACGCAGTCTTACATTTAATAAATTCGCATAATTCACATTTAGCCTTAAACGAAGCTCATAAATTAAAAATTTCTTTAGACTCAGAGTTTGGAATTAGGCTCCAGCACCTTCTGAGCTGAATAGAAAAGAATGTGGGTGATTCAGAGAAAATGAGCATGAATGTAAGTCAGATTCATATTGCATAAACAGCGTGAATTAATGCAATACTTAGAGATGAATGAATGAATACAATCGTTGGCAAAAGCAGTGAATGCTCCAAGTGGCTGATTAAATGAATTTCTTGATGGGGTTTCTATTATTTTCATTTCATTTTCATTCAGCAGGTTTAACTCAAGCCTCGAAGCATTTTAACATCTTCCACCATCTCACCTTCTGATTATCGAGTCCTTCCGCACCATTCGGAAACTCCTAGCACCTTAAGAGTACTTTCCCCTATATCCAACCATCATAGAAAGCCTTCCAGACCTCATGGTTTTTCTCAAGAATCACTTTTGGCGCGTTGGTGGTATTTATTCGGTCTTTCCAATTAGGATAGAGCTCCATATCCATCGTCCTGTCGAGTCCTGAAAATGAATTTATATTAAATTCCGTATTAACATATTCAGAAGTTTTCCTCTCAGGGACCATCCGTGTTTCATTTATTTACACTATCAGTAATGACAAGTGCCACTCTATACACCAAAAATACTCATTTTGCCTAATCATCCTAAATGTAAAAACTTGGATTTTTACATTTATTTATCGTTAAATTTAGTTTAGTCTGCATTTAATTCTGCTGTTAAAATTATTTCATATTTTCCATCCCATTTTTGCACTTATTTATTTAGTCTTGTCTAGACTAAGTAAGACACGCCCGCATTCAAACTTTACATAGTCCTTAGTACTTAAGAGGAGGAGCGCTGACCCTATGCTTCCGGGTGGAGCGGGGAGGTGGCGCCACTCTTAACGTCCGGCAATGGACTGGGGGGGCTCGAGAGCCCAAACAAAGGGCTGCTGCCTCGAAGTAATGTCTAACGACGGTTCCGGGGTGGTGGCCAGGTGACAGGGAGGGGGGTTTAGCCGGTAAACCCGGATCGTGGGGAGTCCGGCACACGGGGGGCTAGTCCCTCTAGGGTGCGTGACGCATTCCCCCCCCCCTCCGCCAAACAGAAAAAACAAGTACTTAAGAGTAGTACGATTCAAAGGTATTTGGGGGTTTTTTTTTATATGTGGAAAGAGTTTTCAAATAAACTTAATTTGCCGAATTACTTTCTAATTGATGTGCTACAAACCAAGAATATAATCATGCTAAATTAACAATTTTCCCATTTTTTGTTTACCTCTCCATTTTATCTTTAATTTCTTCCTAATGTGTGGCAAAAATGTGGATTAGTCCACGCTAAATTCTAAAACGTACATTTTGCAGCAGTTAGTACTAAGTTGAATTCGTCAAAACTGATTTCATAATAAAGGTATTCATTCAGAAATGTGACTCGAATCGAATGTGACGTGATTCAAATAAATATAGTTATGCGTTGCTGAACATAAAATTTCGAATTTATTATACATTTGATCGGAATCGAATTCCGTAATAAGGTCCCAGCATCGACCAAGCAACCACAGAAAGACTAGTCAGTTCCAGACAGACCGTGAACGCTTTTTCTCTACTTTTAGCCCAGCGATGCCTCGCCTGAGAGCTGTAGACTGAGGTATTTATTGCTTGCAGTACAGAGTGAGAAAGACGGAAGGTCTCAAGCGAGACATCAATGGGCAAAAATTCGTGAAAAAGCGTTCACTGTTTACCTTAGGAGCTGAACAGTCTTTCTGTTATTACTTGGCCGATGGTCCCAGCTTTGTTGTCTCATTAATCTTTACAGTTATAAAGCCCTCATTTAATAACAATTTTTTTTCTTTAAACATTTTTTTCCTGCGCTATTTTTAAATAAATAACTGGTGTAGTCTCCAAGCTCGCTACTGGTATTGATTAAATTAAACAAGAATATATAATATGTCAATAATCCGCAAAATTTATTAAAGTGGTGTCCTTAATGTATTAATATCCTTATTACGTGGAAATTGATATGTGATGATTTTCTTCTAGCATGCAAATTCATCGAAGTCGATTGTTTCAAGCAATATTAAACATCTGAAATATAATTGGTTTCTAATAAAGTTTTTCTTGATTGTTATCTTAACCAAGGTATAAATTTCGGTTTTGTTATCAGCGTCGGTGAGCTAGTCGATAAATACACAGATCTGCATTGCTACGAATATAAAATGCAAAAAATATGCAATTCTTTAGTTTGAGAGTTATAAAAGTTTTCTTCAAATAATGTCCCTTATTCCTTTAGGACATTTTCTAAGTATTCAAAAATATTTATGAGATAAAAATGGGGACGAAATTGTTTTCTCTTCAATATACATATATCAAGTAGTTAATTGTGCAATTTAATTTCACTTCTAAGAAGCTCATTATTTTCTAGTCTCTACGTTTAAGCTTGAGTTTCGTTTACGTACTGTGAAAGGCAGCAAACCATCAACATAAAAACTTCAATGATGGTAAAGTCTATTGTCCTATGTTTATGGGTAAAATTGTAATTCTTTTCTATTGCGTCGAATATATATTTTTTTGTTGTAATCTATCAATTTTTCGTGTTAATATTGGAAGTATTTAAATTAAATCGCATTATTAAATAGTATTATAAACAAAGTACAAGTTAGGGCGGAAACAATCAATCTTCCAGTATCCATTCCAAAAAAAAAAATTTTACAAATATTATAAGCAAATAATTAGAAAACAATTACATATATTTACAAATTCTAAACAACATACAAGAAAATAGAAACTAATTTTTTACTAACATTCATTGAATATACAAAGCTTAATACAAAATATGAAATATTTGTAAAAGTATTCGAAATATGTATTACACTTCAACAAACAGTTATATGATAATATATTTCGTAATTTATTGATTAACATATGTTTAGTGTAAGACATTTTGTAATAACGTGCAATTCTTTATAAAAGAGATTCTACATGATCACTTAAAATGATGGGCGTTTGTTATGTGGACAGTTCTTGGTACATAGGTTAAGAAAGATATTTCTATTTTTTATTTTTTTTTTTTTCATTTATTTTTTACAAATTTCAAATGTTTAATGTCTTCCGGCAGTGTGAGAAAATTATCTTGTTAAAGAGGTAAGGATCATACGAGGTTTATTTTAGCACATATCATTTCCTCATTCCTCGTGTATAATTAAAAATAAAACAAAATATAAATGTATTTTTGTGTCATATTTTCATATGCAAAATCCTTTTGAAACTATTTTTTGTGTATGTGTTTCACAATGTGCATTTAAAAATTAATTTTTATCTGTTTACACTGTTTATTGTTCACTTATTATTTAAAAGAATTTTAAGCAAATAAATGATAATATACCAAACATATTTTTTTCTCTATAGTTTTTTAGAAGCTGCATTAATCACCGTCTTATTGTGCAAAAGATTTTAAATATACTTTTTGGGCACAATTATATAAGGGGCGGTGTCCCAACAAGAGCGGAATATTTGATTTTATAGAGTTTCCCTTCTAGCTCAGAAGGCGCACTTCTCAGCGCAAAGCCAAGAAAAATTTACCTATCTCCGCATTAAGCGTTCACACATTTCAAAGAAATTTGTTAAGATTAGGTTCCCCGACAAACATGCAAAATATGTAATCGTTAGTAAGATTAATCCAAACGATAGGACAAGGAAACAAGAAAGTAGTCAGTAATGTTAATGATTAATATGGATCACACGATCAGGAAAAGACGATTTTTAGTACCTTCTTGGACACATCCAAATCAAAGTGCTCCACCACACCATTGACCGCCGCACACATGCGATTAATAGGCTCATGCTTACCATAGATAGTTCTGGAGAAGTTAATATTCAAAAGGGGGACACCCCTCAAGTTGCGGCTATTACTCCTGGACGACACCCTACCACGGAGTTCCGCAGAGTCAATATTGGAATTCAGAAGCTGGTGGATAAAAACTATATCGGCAACCTTACGTCGACTTTCCAAGGAAGTCATGCCAAGAAGATTAAGCGATACGGTGGAAGAATCGTTGGGTCATTCCAAGGGAGATCTCTAAGCGCAAATCTAATAAACCAACACTGAACAGACTCAATACGACCACTGTGGACAGCATAAGAAGGATTCCAAAGCTGGGAAGCATGCTCAAGAAGTGGTCGGACGAACGAGTTATACAATGTTAAAGATACCCGAAGATCAGAAAACTCTTTGGACCAGCGTTTAATGAAGCCCAGCATGGAATTACCCTTAGAAACAGCATAGTTAATGTGGGAAACGAAATGAAGCTTGGAGTCAAGCTTCACACCTAGATCATTGACAGACTGAACGCGAGGAATATTGTTTGTAGAAAATGTGTAGTCGTTGGAAATACAGTCGCACCTTCTAAAGAATGACATGACCTCGCATTTATTTATGTTAAGTTCCAAGTCATTATGTCCGCACCACGAATAAAAGGTATTCAAGTCTTCCTGAAGGGAAGCACAGTCACTAAAATCATTGATGAAGGAAAAAATCTTCATATCGTCAGC
>QYTT01084133.1:0-18822 GCA_006980735.1 Dasypogon diadema
CAAACATCTGTTTTTCTCGTATTTATGATTTTCTCCCGAAAAATAGAATTCAAATTGAATGTCCGTGAACTCAAGCGTTAAATTTGTCTCAATCGCAAAATCAGTCTGGCTTGACAAGTAGTTCGAGGATATTGCAAAATTTATATTCGAATTAAATTAATTCGTCCAAAGATTGTTCCAAATTGCAAACTATATAATTTTTTTTTGCTGAAGCTGAAGAAGGCAGGACACGCTGACAACTTACATATTTTTATCGTTTCAAATAAAAGTCATCAAAAAGATCTCTAAATATTTTGAAAAAGTGAAGTGAAGTAATAATTTATATTCAGGAGAAAAAAAAAACTTTTTCGGAAATATTTTTTAAATTTAATTCGTTGATGATATATTTCGTAGCTGACAAACACATTTTCAATTCTTTATGAGAATTCGCGACTGTTTCAATGATTTAGCGTCAATGACGAGTTGTTTTCTAATATTGCAAGCGGACAAAGTCAATGTTGTAGGTGGTCTGGTGGTTATAAATATCCGTCGGGATAGCATTAGGTATTTCATAAAAACCTCCTCCGAATCAAATTAGAGAGGTATTCGTTGTTTTCGTTATCGTTGGAAAGGTGCGAACATATTTATCTATACCACTAAATTTTTAATTTAATGAACAATTTACCAATAAATTCATGGCTTTTATGGTGAATAAATGAGTATCTAATTTTAAATAATACTCCTATACGAAATGGCTAGATATAATTTTACTGTGCACTCAATTAACGGCTATTAAAATGAATTGTTCAATAAGCTCTAAAATGAAATAACCTTTTAGAACTAATTTTGTGAATATATCCTGTCATAGGTTTTATACATTTATTTTATTTGCAATTCTGTTGGGTCTAAATTCATTTAACCGCAGGGGGTTGTGGGTATGATTGAAATATTGTGAAACCAATATTGAGCCTAAACGATATAGGAAGTGTTTTTGTGGTGCTGCATTCATTTTCATTAATTTAAATTACCACAATCAAAATTGCACACAATAATTGCCACTGTTTTGATTAAATTGAGTAATTCGAATTTATATGGAAGCAACACAAATTTAATTGATTAATCTAATGCAAGCATCCGGTGGGAATTATTTCCATCGAAATAGCAGGTAATTTGTGGTTTACTTAACTGCTTTATGTAAAAAAAAAGAGGGGCAATGGGTGCAATATGTTTATGGTGAAGTACGATATAGAAATATTGAATATTGACACAGAGTAAAAATTATGAATATATGAACTTGTCGGGACTACTAATATTGTTATTTGAATTTAATTTAATTTGGTAGGCTTAGATGGTTTGGTCATATCAGCAAAATAGATAACCACGATGGATGCTGGGAAACTACAAGAGTCAAGAGAGGGGTATATTTGGTGTTTCTTAAAAATGGAAATTCATTTGTTTCTTAGGGAATATTTCAATTGGAACTACTGATTAACATGGGTTCCGAACCAAACAAATGTTGAAATAAAAAAAAAATGACCCCTTTAGACACCGCTGGAATTGGAATCCGAGACCTAATGATTTTGGGCCACCGCATTATTCACTAAGCCATCGGATACATCTAATTCAGGAAATATTAAATTTTCTCTTATCAGACAACAATATACTTGAATCCAAAATTCTTCAGTTTTTTTTTGTAATTTTGTGCAAATTCGAACATCTTTTTCTGTTTTTTTTCTAGCTCTATATCCAACACGATGTAGAGTTCTTCGTACTATTTTCGGATGAATGTCCTTAATTAAATTCTTTTTTGACTTATGCCGCAGTCTGGGTCGAAGTTATCTTTGAATTTTTCTTCACTTTTCTTACATTTCTTCTCTTGTACTAAGTCGTCTTGGTCGGCCACTATGTGGATGACTTTACACAGTTTTTCCCCATAATTTCCCCCAATTTTGGCATACGATTTATTTTCTTTCCACAAGTTTCTAATTATTTCTTTCAGCTTTATTTGTTTGTTTTCGCTTCCGGCCCATGATTAACTTCTACTGCAAAATCATCGAACTGAATTAATTAATTGAATATTGTCTTTGCCTGAGTTGTCAAGGCACAACATCTACAGGGTGGTCCATAGTTAAAAACTTCTTGGACCAATAAATTTATCCGTAAAAAATCGTATGTAATATGTATTTTTTTTGGGTTCCTGTATAGGGGACTATTTTTATTTTGTAACTTCAAAGAGCATTTAAATAGAATAACTATTGAAAACTCACGCGTTGTAGCACTATAGGTTTTGTTAGTATGAATAGTTTTATTCTAAAAATACAGTTGTGCCAATAATTTGATAAATGAATGACGTCAAAAGGGAAGGGAAAAGTTTCTGACTGGTGGAGAAGTCCCCATTATCTCAGCTTTTAGAGCCGTGGCTTCCAAATGGTGTGGTTTTTTAAAAACGTTGCTATTGTACCCTAATTTCATCCCAGATCATTAGAAGTATTTTTTATATCAGGAAAACTCCACCAATGGAACTTGAACTCAAGAATCAGAAGAAATTAACCATTGCCTTAGTTATAATAGCTTTAAAGTCTCTCCTCCATTAATATCAACCATAAAATATTGATTGAAGTCATTGAAAATAATTCACGTGAACAGTGGTCATCCATTAATTTATGGCGATAATAATTTCTCTGAAGTCAAATTAAAACGATTCATGATAGTCCTAAAAAAAGTCATAGTCATAAAAAAAAACGTTGTTAAATTGAACTGGGAATTAGCAGATAATAGGACGTCAGTAACTCTGTGAGGTTTCCTACCTATAGTAGTAGAATAATCCTCAAAAGCCATTTGATATTGCAACAATTAATGCCCGATTTGGAATAAACATTAATCAATAGGTCCGGCCGTAACATTTGTAAAGATTTGTAGAAAAATTTCTTCATCTATGGCTATGACCTTTTAAAGCACTTCAAGTGTTTAGTGAATTTGGAAATTAGGAGGACAAGCTCCTTTGGTTCAGGCAAGTGTTAGTGATAACCAGTGATTAGACTGGATATAAGCTTTCAATTGTTAAAATTGAATTTCCTTAATATTTCCTCTTTACCATGTTATGCACATGTTATAAAATTAATTACGCAATTTTTCTTTAGGGCCCGGTCAATCCACATAGATCTAATCCACGTGAACTATTTTTAACCTCTGGACATTTCTCGTGGTATTTAGAAGAAAAACAAAATTGAAAAGTTTTCCTAATTATATAAACGTGTAAACAATTTGAAAAATATTTGCATAATTAATCGTACACTTATGTTCTGTGCATTTAACGTGCACTTTGTGATTTACGTAAAATGTATTCAATTGAATGAGTCGCAATTGATTTCAATTTTCTTCGTGCATAATAAATGGAATAAGTAAAAGTGGCAAAGTGGAAAATTGCCAGCAATAAAATTCTATACATTCGCATTTTGTAGTAATTTCTCAAATATGTGCTTGCTTTGCAAAATACCCCAATGCCATTCGGATACGATTCAGAATATTTTCTCTTGGGGAAATTGTGCTGTACGTGACTTAATAAGTATTGGTCAACGAGCTGATGAAATTATTTATTGAACCGCATTTATAAGGGTCTATCGTACTTAATGATATCAATTTATTTTCGAGACGACAGACAATATCGACCATGTGTTTTACTTTAAAGTTCTTTCAAAGGTTTTTATGTTGTTCTTCTGTTACTAAGATAGTTGGTTGGTTGGTTGATTTTATTGGTGATTTTTAGGATATTGTTTTTCAACTTTTGTGTTAAATAAATTTGTTGATAAACTAAATTCGTTTGCTTCTTCCAGTGATTTTCTGTTTCAAGTCAAGTGGAGATATTTTTAATCTACAAAGTGTATTTCACCTGTGTTTTATTATTTCAAATATTTGGCAGAATATTGAACTATGATTCTATTTTTAAGCGATGTTCTTGAGGTCTTTGATTCTGTTAATCATAGAATTAAGTAATTTTAATTTTAGTTTGTTTGCACTAAGACAAGTCTTCCGAATTTGTTCCGTATAATTTTAATTTATGACAGTGAATTTACGTTGTTCCAGGCAGTTTAACTCGAGGATGCCATAAGGATCAAATTTAGGGCCTTTATTATTTGCTATCATGTGAACAACTAGCTATTTTAGAAAATTAGTAATGAGACATCGAGGAAAATCGAAGGATCCACAGTAAAAATGAAAAAATTGTAACCAAAAAAATAAATGTTATGTATTATTATTATTATCTTATTATTTTTTTCTGAAACCTATTTTCTTCCCTAGAATTTTCCGCTGATATAACGCAGCTTATAGGCGGTAGGGTTGATTGTGATTTTAAATTTTTTGAGGAGCATCCTTTCTCAAACGCCTTAAGACATCGCAATAAATATCAGCACTTATCGGCTCACGGTTCACGGATAAAAATTCGCAGCGCAAAATGCCGGTCACATCAAATCAAAATTGACGCTATTGTGTTTCTGGCCTATCTCGCATTGTATGGGTACATTCATAACAATAAGCGGATTTCAGCGGCTAGCCAACATTTTCGGCTTACTTGCTATGAACGCAAGAGCTAACTCATCCGCTAACTTAGCCTTTGTCAAAGTTCTTCAGCCCAAGAATTTGAGGCTAATTAAGCCACTGAGCTTAAGCCTATCAGCTTATCTATTAGTCTAGGCTGACAGCGGCTACGAGTTATGAATGCACTCTATGTTTGAAATTTTTTATTACAACATTGGATTCAAATCATTATTTCATGATTATATGCCTGGCGAAGTATTGCATGGATCTTTTTACCTAGCGCTCATTTACAAGGCTCATATCAAACCTAGATTTGATTGTAATTCGCATATTTGGGCAGGGGGTAGGAAGCATTGTATTGTCTGCTTTAGATAAAATCCAAAGAAGGATTTTAAGTGTTGGCGAAGAGACGATTACCTCTAAAATCGATTCTATTGAGCACAAACGCGTGCCTTAAGCTCTTTTATCGCTACTTGAATGGACATTGTTCCAACGTAACCTCTGGTTTAATTTCTGTTGATTAATCCCTACGTGCGATACCCATGCATCGAGCCGTCTTCATTTGTCCTTGAGATAAGATTTAGCAGAAGAGTGAAATTCCGTGAATCCTTCTTGAGCAGAACCATATGAATGTGAAATAGTCTATCATCTTCTAGTTTCCCCCAGGACTATAGGTCGCAGCTGTTCAAGTTGAATGTACACCGATACCTTCATTCGACAGTCCAACTCCCTTACTTCCCTTCCTGCTTTCAATTTCGCGGAAGCTTGCTATAGCATCATACTGCATCCCTTGAGCCTTGGCTACATCGTAAAAAAATTATTACTATTGTTTTTATCAACACATTTTGAAAACTTAGCTTTTAAAATTATTAAACTTTATCAGACCCATCGAGGTAACTGTGAGTTATTTAAATATTAAATTGTATGCGATTATTTATAAAAAGTCATTAATAATCTTTTCGCAGGACACTTTGTAAATTTTTTTTTTGAAATTTTTCCTTCATATCACACAAAATCTACTTCAAAGTTTAGTTATCAGAGTTCCATGAATAATGTCGTTTTATTGATGAGAAGTTTATTAATTTTGCAATTCTTATGTTGTTTTTAGATATAGACAAGATTTTTGAATTTAAATTTCTAATTTAGTTTCAAGGAAAACAATGTTTACGCCAAGAAGAATAATGAGTGCTGTTCACTTGAGTGAAAATATTTTGGGGGAAATTAATTCGAGAGAAACATGCATAATGTAATTATTTGTTGGGATTTAATTCGTAATTGTTTGTTTTCTCATCCGAAATTCGTAAATATTGCTTTTAATGTAACATATTTGAATATAAAGCAATACTAATACTTCTTTCTCTATTCAAGGATTTTGATAGCATTTTATTAAAAAAAAAACTCAAAGAGAAAAGTAGCAAATTAAAAAAAATATATATATTTATTTATATATAGTCAGAAATGAACAGGTATATCTAAATCGCAACATACTTAGATTCCGGACACATATGCTTGAGAACACGGTGATCTGAAGGATTTTTTATGCAATCCTACAATCAGGCTAATTTACTAAAACAATTAATCTAACAAATAGAAATTTCGTTCTAACAAACAAAAAATCACAAAAGTATGCTCTATTGAATTGTTTTTTAATTTTAACTTTTTTGTAAAATTTTCCGTTTTTATTTCACATATGGGATGAGGTACAGGTAGGCCTAGAATCTCTACAATGGCTAAGCAAGATTTAAATTTATTTCTACTCTTTCCACAGACAATGTAAAAGCCGTGCCTAGTTGTTGTGAAAGAGATTAGAGGAGGGAAAAGTAAGAAAGGTAGTTCTTGACAATCTTTATCTTCTTTACGACTTGGATCCATCGCCTTCATTGTTTGAAAATGAAAAGTATTGTTGAATATGTCGTCGTCAAAATTATATTGGATAATGATGCCAGACAATATCAGACTGTATGAGGTAAAGTTGACTTCAAATTGAGGAGTGTGTCCATTAAGGCCATTACTTACATAGTACGAATCGTAATTCTTGCCGCGGATAGAGATAATTCGAGGTTGTAATCCCTTCGAAGTTTTAATTCAAAATCCCAGCAAAATAGTGTTGAACTTCTCAGCCTTAAATCCCTCCGTCGGCACTTCTAATCCTTTGAAAGTTAAGCTGCCGGTAAGATTCTTATAAAATCGATTGTTACATTCAACCTGACCCACGCTAGTGGCTAAGGCAAACGTCTGCAGATTTTCTCCCTTGTGGGTGTAGGACACGGCGATTTATCTGGGTTTACCAGTGGCTGAAGCAATTCTACTCACAAGAATTGTTACTTGCGAAGCCACTGGGATGTTATTGTACAGTAATAACTTCATGCCAACAATTGTGGTTCACTTGCAACATTTGTCAGGTTAAAATTTCTTAATCTCTTCGTCCTTAATTTCCTTCCGTCTAAGCTGTGTTGTGTGCATCGTAGGTAAAGAGAAGCACCTTGTCGAATATTTTTTAGTAGAACATCCCCACGCATTCACGTCCAACGAATGCTTCACTGTTTTACTGCGTATTGTTTCTGAGATTTAACTCAAAAGTTCTTTTGCTTATTTTTCATGTAGAATGTTATGGCAAACGATGTTTGTGATTTTTTAGTAATGAAAAGAAACCATGACTTTCTTTCAAGGAAAACTATACGGCCTGCATTCTAAGAGATATCCAGAAAGCTCCACGTGTCATTTTATCAGAAGCAATCAAGATTATTCCTTTTTTTCGCCCAAATTTGGTTTGTATCGTGGAAGTCCACTTGGCCACTTTTACTAACACACTGTGTATATTCTTTACTTTTCTGCCAAGAATTGATGTCAGTAATAGCTTTTTTTCGACTTTCACAATTTCATTTTTACTCAAAATTAGGAATTTCTTCAATTTAATGAGAAAACCTATCTTAATTCATTTTCAGACGTTATAGTTATATTTCTAAATCTTTTGAAATTTGACTAGGGTGGTAGAATACAACTTCATTACTTACATTTTTTATGTAAAATAGTGTCATATTTTCCAAAATGTTAACATAAAAAAACAACTAACAGAGTTGTTTCATTTTTATCCAAAATCTAAGAAGACTTCTAAATCGTAATATGTAATTGCACCACCATCTTTCGTGTTTGCTTCATTATGTGTGTAACGAGGCGAATGCTCTTACTTTTTACTACTTGGACTGAATTTATTTTCGTTTTATCACCCTACAAATATTTCTCTATTTTATGGTATTTTTGCTTCCAGACCATGATTTATAACGAATTTCCTCCATTTTCACAAAATTTCGGAAGCTTGTGAACGATATATTTCTAGTAGCTGTAGGAGGTATAAATTATATTTATTGTTTTTTGTATCTTTTTTTTTATTATTATACTACATGTCAAATTTGAATAAAATCCATTTTAATACATAGCTGCAGGCTATAAAAGGATATCTAGTTTAATGATGTCCTTACTTAGTTGAAATTGCTCTTCTTGTATTGCTCTTATTCATTGTGTAGAAATATTGTTGTTGTTGCATTATACTGTGTTATTCATCGTAAATATAAAAAAAAAATTTGTTCACAATTTTTATTTATTTTTTTAGTCAACTTGAATTTTGAAAATTATGAAAGTGAAATAGAGAAAGAGAGGAATTCACTATTACTTGTTATATGTGCCAGTTCTGGGGTGTGAAAAAAATTTTGCACGAATGTTAGTGATTCCAATTACAGATACGACATACATATATTACATTTTTACAGATAAATATACATATATTTCCATTTTTGCTTTGTACTTTTCAAAAAATCTTTTTTTTTAACAACGAGAGATAAATCTAAAATATTACGCCCCTATGGACAGCGGTAATTTAACAGATCACAGCACTATCCGCCGATTTCAAAACGGAGAATAATATTTGTCAAAAATAAATTTGGTTATTTTAGAGTTTTATAGTTTTTAGTGTTTTATAAAGACGTCCACAGCAGCTAAGAAAAAAAAGCGATTTCTTAATGTTACTACTCATGAAGTGTTAGGAAATCGGTTTTCCTTCAAATTGAAAACGTTTGGTGACTTGAATTGTTTTTGGAAATTCGGTAAAATAAGTGTCTTTAATTGAAAAAAATACAACCGAATTTAAATGTATTTGTTTTTGTGTTTTTACAAATTTTACGATGAAAATTGTAATGAGATTTTATACATTATTAAATTGAATACCAGTTCAATATATGTTTTCTATTTTTTAACAACCCAAATTTCTCGATTGGCCTATTATTTTTTTTTATATTTTAATTGAAATATCTTTCTTAAGTTGCTAGATTTTACTTTATTATATAATATTATCACTTATAGAAAAGAAAAACAAAAGGTTATAGTATTCGCCTTCGGTTTGCTTGAAGTTTTGATGTGTTCTATGGAATTGAAAAATAAACGACACGTATATGTTTTCTTATCTGCTGTAAAAGGATTCAAGGGAGTGAAACAGATACGAAGTCCAAAAATAACCAAAACTATTTACACAGGTATTATCTGGCAAAATTTCAACTGAATTTTGCAGGACACGTCCCAAACTGATAAAAATCAGATGCCATTCCTTTGGGACAAGTATGAAAAGTCTATCAGATAAATTGCCAATTATCCTAGAAATTATTGAAATTATATGTTGTAGATCTTGAAACTCAACTATCTTGTAGATCTTTGAAAAATATTCGATACGTACTTTTTTTTTGAAACATGAAGAAAAAGCAGTAGAAGGAATCAAAAGTGACCTTTGTCTAGATCTTATTGTATAGCTGATGTTGAGTGTTGGTGAATTTTGCTGTTCTAACTTTGGTAATAGTCTTTCTAGGATTATTGTTCTGAAATTTTCTCCACATAGTCTAAACTAGGAGAAACATATGAACAGTACCTCTCAATTTTTAAAACACGTATTCAAAAAAAAAACACCCAAAATACATTATTTTCAATTAGACTGCCGCTTTAATACTTTGAGGTATAATTTTACAAACTTAGAAAAGGCGTAGATTAATGAACAAGATTTAAAGTAGATTTCCACATAAAAAAACAAGAGTTGATTACCATAATTGAGTGTGGCCCAGTAGAAAATCGAGCAGTTAATAAACACGGGAATGAATAATATCATCGATGAATAATAGAAGTCGATAGCATCAATGACATGGTAATGCAAAGGGTAACGTAACAGAAAATGTCCAATGGCAGCGTAATACAGCAGGAATTGTATCATTTCTATCTTTTAATTTTGTTTCTTAATTTTGAGCGAAAACTCTCATAGAACGGCAATGAAAATTGAATAAAAAACAAGGCTCATATCAGACCCAAATTTGAATTTAATTCGCATATTTGGGCAGAGGCAAGACGTACTGCATTGTCTGCGTTAGATAAAGTCCAAAAAAAGCTATAATGAACATTATTCTAACGGAATCTTTGGTCTGATTTCTTGTAGTTTTATCCCTACGAGTGATACCTGCGCAATGAGCTCTTTCGTTATCGTGACAAGACTTAGCAGTGAAGTTTCGAGAATCTGTCTTGAGCCGAACTATACGAATATGGAACAGACTACTATCCTCTGTTTTTCTTGTCGACTATAGGCCGCGGTTGTTTAAGCAGAATGTGCCCTGACATTTCCACTCGACATCCTAACTCCTCTACTCCCATATGCACATTTTCTTTCCTGCCAAGGCTGTGCTTAGCATCATAGGGTATCCCCTGAGTTAGCTCTACATTTGTTCCTCTTTAACTTTAGATTGTCGTACGTAAGTAACATTGCGAGCTTCTGTTACAAGACTGTGGTAATCCTTTCTAGACTAGTCTTTGAAATCGTAGATTTCGAAATTAAAAGGGTGTAACTTTTATGCTGGGATGCATTAATTTATTAGAGAATCATTTTTGTTGAGAAATTTTGTGACTGAAAAAAAAAAATAGAGTAGGATCTATATCTGAGCCATATTTTTGGAGTTTAAAATAATTGTTGATGTTTATAAACCAAAATACGTACATATATGTTCTTCGATTTCCGAAACAAACAGGATAAGACGAAATGAGTTTTTATTTTTCTTAACAGCTTTCAAAATCTCAAATTGATGATACAAATCTTTACAGGCCCATTGAATAAAAGGTTCATATTGAAAGCGTATGTGTAGAATGTTTAAAAATTTGTATAAATAGTAAGAAAATTAAGACTTAACTCACCATTATTAACTTTACTACGAGATTTCTCCAATTCGGGCACTTTTTTAAGAACTTTATCCTTAAATTCGGGTTCTGTTTCTGTGGGTTTTGGGGCCACTTCTTCCACTTTTTGGGTTTTCCGTAAAACTGGTCGAAGTTTTGGTTCAATAAAATCCACATCAGTACTCTTATTGATACTTTTATCCTTATTAACTTCAACATGTCGCAATTTAGGTTTTTCCAGTTTAAATCTCTTTTCTCTTTCCTTTTCAATTTGATTTTCAATCTCCCTTTCTATGTCTTTTTCAATATCTTCTTCTGTCTTTCTTGGTGTCGGTTTTAAAGCGGGCTGGACTGGTTTTGGTTTTTGTGTCATTACTGGAACTTTTATTTCTCTAGATTGTAATTTTGCTTCTTTAACAGGTGCTTTTGGTACAACGGGTGCTGGTGTTTGTCCATTTTCTTTGGATGTACCGCCTGCCTTAGCATCACCTGCATTACGTTTAACCCATGCTGGTTTTACTGCTCCATCTTGATTACCATCTTTTACCCAAGGGGGTCGGAATGTTGTACGACCACCACCACCTGGACCCTTTTCTGGTCCCGGTTTTGCACCACTTACAGGCATTTTTATTTAAATATAAATTTGAGTGGCTTTTTGGAGAATTGTTTTTATTTTTTTGGGGGTATTAATATTATTATTTTGTTTTTTGGAAATTAATGTATTTTCAATTATGACACATTTTTATTTTTATGATATGAAATTATCACGTGCGATTTAAGTGGGACACTTTATTTTTAGATTAATATTTTTATTTTATATCCGGGAAAAGTTTTATTTTTCAAACTAACAACGTGTAAAATTATTTGGAATATTACACAATCCGTGGAATAATCCTTTTATTTTTTTGTTTTACTTTTCACCACAACCAATATTTTTTTTTCTTAATCTATTTTGAGGAATACACTAGAAACTGATATCTTTTCACTCTCAGGCAACAGCAGCTGCTAATTAAATTCAGAATGTCAAAATTTTCCAAGAATGAAAAGCATTTTATCTTCTCCACTTTTATGCGATTTCATTTCCAAGATGGTGCGCCGATTTTGCCTCGTTGTGTATTTTTTTTTTTTTGTTACTTTGAAACTCGTCCAAACACTGCTTTTTTCCGTCTGATTCCAAGTCCAAAAATAAAATTTCACTTATTTATTTACTTAAAGAAAAATTCTTTTAAGAAAAGACAAAACTTCTTTTTTTTGTATTTGCAACGTTTCTATTGTGTATTTTTTTCTTCAGTCGATTTATGGTACCACTTTGATATGGTTTCGATTTCTGTGAGATCGATAGAGTAATTAACACGACTTTGTTTACAACAATTTTTTATGCTATTATTACTAAAATTGCCGAAATTTAATTAATTTTGATTTATATATTTGTGAATTTTAGCTGATATTTCGCGACGTCTATACTGCACTCGAGCGGCTTCCTACTGATCACAGCGATCTTGGTGAGTACATTTCAAGAGATATTTGTCGTGCGAGAGACAGTCACGTAGGCGTATAATTCGTATATTGAACATTAGCTAAAAATATATAACACTTTTTCATTCTCATTAGAGACTTTTAAATTTTCGTATATAATTTTTATTATTGTGGACAGACATGACGACGATCACATTGGCACAATTCGCTTTGTATCTTTTCATTCGATCGAAAACCCTTGCGATCGTAAAGGCACTAGACACGAATTTCCAAGACAATATATGTATCAAAACTGAATCTTTTCTCAATTTGAATTTTATCGTATTTTTGGCAAAACTATTTTTAGTGCAAGTACGTAATCTTTTTGTGGTGCTGTGAGAGGCAGTTTCTTCGTGTACGGTGAGAGAAAGCCACGGGGCCCGCAAGACCACAGACCAGTTTAAATGTAGATTCGGATGGAATTGTGAAAATAATTCACGAATGCCTTACAGTCCACCATCACATCTGCTTAGATACTTTTTTCCTTGTTTATTTATTTGAAAAGGCGAATGCATTTTTAAATGAAAATGAAGGGTACCATTTTGTGTGTGTCAGCATCAGAATTTTCCTCCTCTCCAGCACTTTGAAATCCATTCGCAAGATCCAGCGAATTTTCTTTTTTCAGTTTTAGTGCAATTTAAAAATGTTTTTCTGTCGCAGTGGAAATGACAGAATTATAATAGAAATATAATGGAAATTTGCAATTCAAGGAAAATATTTTCAGGTGAATTTACAATTAAAATAAAAAAGGGAAGCGGTCAGGAAAAATGTTTCGGTGCACGACGCCATCGTTTCAGATATTAAAAACATTGGTCAACAAAATTCGAATCACATTTGGAACTTTTACGATCCCAGATACTTGCCGGCGTTCTTATATTATGCAATTTACTTCACACAAGTGTGTAAAACGTGTTATGTTTGTTTTTTTTGTTCACCTCTCTTACGTCCTTAATGCAAAAGTTTTGTTTATTTTCAAGAAATGTATGGAAAACACATGGTTTTGTTTTATTTTACTTACCATCTGGAAAGAATAGATCCATTTATAATATATAATTTTTATATTCTTTTGTATTGATGAGAACCGCAATCCATCACTTGACAATTTAAAGGTACTAGAGGATTCTTTTATTGGCACATTGCAAATCGATCGATTGAAACGTTTATTTTTGTTTACTTTTGTTTTTTTAGTACATTTCCGTGCAATCAGTTGAATAGGGTGTACATGAGATGAAATTTAATTCGATTGATTAATTTTCTTAAGGGAATATCTAGCATTGCTGTTTTAGTTTTCATTTAAAAAATGTCGCCAAAATCGATCGAATTGATATGGAATTTATATAGGAACTCGATTACTCGATCATCGTTTTCGAGTTACATGAATTCGCCCCAAAAAAGCGAAGGAATTGCAATAATAACTCGAATTGATTTTTTTCTTTTCAACGTCTGATTCGAAATTACTTTTAGAAAGCGAGTTACTCGAAAAAATGTTTACAGGAATCATATCTGTGGGCTGTTTTACAATTTTTTAGGAAACATCCATAGGAGTCAGATACGCCTAGCAACAGATGTTAGTAGCACCTCTAAACTCTACACACATTTAATTTTAATTTGGTATTTTGATCGAACTTTGTATTTTATGCGGGCTTTATGGACTGGAGCCCTGTACTTTGCGTCAAATCAGTTATTAACTGAATCGTTTGTAAGGTTTTTTTTTCAGGTCGGCCAGCGTCTGAATGATGGGCATTCTAATTCTCTAATAAGGCCCATCGTTTCTTACAATTGCTTACCCTCGACAACTGTGGCTTTCCCATATAAATACCAGTTAACCGCCATTAAGAATATCACTTCCCAAACGATTAAGATCGCTTTAGAAAGACAGACCTAAAATTGAGAATAATTTTAGTATATAGGTATATAACAAACAGTGGCTCAGATATCCTTTTACTACACAACCTGCAGGGAAGCACATTGAGCTAGTGTTTAAATTTCTTTTTTTCTTTAATTCACAGCAGCTAGTAAATTGTTTTATTCGTATACAGTGAGAACCTTTCCGATTAGATTTTGGATATATTCTTAAACGTGCTTGGAATCTTCTGCGGTAAGCTCAGTTCACTGTTTCAAACAATTGCAATCCAGTTTTCAACGTCCACTTTGATACCAATGGAAGCAACTTTACTGAGTTATGCTGATTAAATATGCTATCCATCTTCGAAGTATTGGATCTATTGTTTTAGATATACAAATCTAAACTGTAATTCCATATAGCACGGGCGCAGGATATAAAATTGCTTTAAGAAACTGAAAATGCTCCATAGTATCTTCTTAATGAAGACTCGATAATATTGAGTATCGATACTTTGGAACTCAGAACTCAACGTTGGTTTTTCTTTGCGGCAGCAATACGAAAATTCATTGGAAACAACGGTTTAAACAGTGAAAGGGAGATACAATCTTTTTTTTCTTCAACGAAATCACATCAACTAAATGCATCAGACTAAAACCCAGTAACACAGTGAGCATGCTGAAGATCGTAGTGCAATTTACCATCGAATAAGAAAAAACATAATTCAGTTTATAATTCATTCAAGTGATCTGGAAAAAATGATATTAGCTTTAAATATAGGAATTTGCCATGTAGTACAGTTCCTGTGAAAAGGTTCTAAGGCTGGACAAGGAAAGCACGTGAATTGGCAGCATCCCCTATTCAACTACACGTCTCACAAAATTTTCTTTGAATTTCGCTTTTCCCTTGAGTTCCCCAACGACCGGGTTCCCCTCGACCTTTTTTTCTCTCTACTTTTTTTTTATATTTTACTTTTTATTATTATTATTTAGGTTTTATTTCGTTTTTTATATCCGCCCTTCCCTTTCCCCGTTTCTCTCGGTATGAACCTTTTTTTTGTTATTGGAGCACGGAAGAGGTAGCGGCTTTTGGCTTATGAAAATCCACTCCTCCATCACAGATAACTATTTTCTTCAGGAAAGGATCACTTCTGTTTCTTAAAACCAATGGATTGCAGATTTTAAAACGACAAACAATTTTTCATTTTTTTCTTCGTTCAACAGCAGCTTTCAAACGATCGTTGTTAATAATTGTTATTGACCTTGCTCATGGTTCATTTTGGAGGCTTAGATCTCCGGAAGCGACACTTCATGCGGCGCCATCTAATATTTTGTTGAACAGTACCAGACTAAGCTACTAGTTAGGTGTGGTTTAGGCTTGATTGGATACCAAAAAGAATGTTCGCAACATTACCCAAAACATTGGATAACAAAACACTGTAAAGACAAAAGTGATGATCCATCGGTGCTAGGCCAGGAGAATATGCGAGATAAAGGGAAATTTCCCAGTCAAATCCACTTTATTTTTTTCGAGTCCTTAAAAGCGCGTGCGGTCGAGAATTATCATGGTGAAAGTATACTCCTGTCGTTCTTAGTGAATCTAAAGCGATTATTGCGGATTTTTTCACGCAATCTTTCAGCATCAATTCTTTGATTTCCCAGGTAAGAGTTCACAATGCACTGGTCTCTGAAAATTACACATCAACACATTTTCCTCCTTCGATGAAAGGAGATTTTTATAATGGAAAGACTTAGTTGAAGGGATTGGCAGAAGGCTCGTTTCCTAACCACGTTACTCATCTCCATTTTATATATATATGTTAAATATATTTTTAAGAATTTAAGAAAAAGACTTTTTATTACCTTGAAAAATCTAAATTCCAACACATCCCCCCTCATTGTCCAAACATTACAGATTTTCGAAATAATTTCAGGCTGGCAATTCCATAATTTTGTTGTGAAAAACCTATTTTTGAAGTTTCACTGTTTTCGCTCATCTACTCATGCAACTGAAATTTCCAAAAGACTAGAAACCAGCAACCGCTTACCGCTTATCGCTGTCCAAGCCAGGTCCATGATCAATCAGACGACGAACGAATCTGTTGTAGTGAGGATCTCTCTGTCGGCAGGTTTTTTTCTGTACCGAAGTTGGAAGTTATGTGCAATTAAAAAATCTTATTTGTTTGTTTACACAAATATTTGCGCTTAAAGTTGTAAATTTCTTCTCTTTAAAAAACGTAAAAAAGGAAACAAAATTGTACAAAACTTCAGATCTTCGGCAGCAGTGGATTTGCATCATCAAAAAAAGAAAGGGTTATCCGCGGATCATGGGGACAGAGAGACAGCCAATTTAGTTATTAAAGAACGCAGTTTTTATGATGCGAGTTTATTAAATAAGGCCCAGAAGAAGTGGACGATCCCCAAGCAGGCATGCGTTGATATTTATTATTTTCTCCCAAAGTTTCACAAATCGAAGCTAAGATATTGTTCAGTTTTACTCGGCCTTGCCAACCCCCCCTCTCCCCGTCTATTTTTATGCCAAATCTAGTGAAGATTGACTAAAAACAAGCCCTAAAAACCAAAATCTGGAAAAAAGACGACACTCAATTTTCCTAAAATCAAAATTCAGGCTATTTCTGTCCTTGCTAAAGTACAAAATATGCGAAAAATTCTTTTAATCTGGTAATGTCCCATTTGAGGTGAAAATCACTTTGGGGGCGTAACTCCTACACTCACCCACACATGCCAATCAAAATTCCAATTTCCAGGAGTCTTTACTTAGCCTGGACATCTACCTAAAAATCAGAAAATTTGCTTGTTCCCAAGTATGGGCCCCTGGTGTAAATCGAGAATTTGCGAGATTTACGGGGTCAGCCGCTCGTCAGTGGAAGGATTTGCTGAATTTCGATTTTAGCGTGTTTGAGTCCTTTTTGAGCAGAATTTTCTTATGAAATTCATAGATCTTAAACTAATCCTTGTCTGGGGATATGATTCCAGTATTTTGGACAAGGATAACAGGCAAGGAATACCTAAAAAATATTCGGAATTTGTTTTTCTTTAATAAAAAGGACCTCGTCCTTTCTAACTTGAATTTCTTCTTAATATGACAAAGTTCTGAATGTCCTCTAAGGATTTCAAGTGGTTCTGGCCGAATTGGACAAGGATCTTGCCCTAAAGAGAGGATGCAAACAATTTTATATTTTTGATTATCCTGGACGACTCATATCCTTTTGAGCGAAAATCTTTTCACCAGGATTTACATATTATCCGTCCCCAACAAATGAGACAAGTTTTATGAAATCTGTGCAAGGATAACCCAGAAGGATAATGAAAAAACTCTTAAAAACGATTTTTTACAAATTAAAAGGACACTATCCTTTCTGATTGCAATTTTTTTTTATCAGGATGTAGAGGCAGAGGTCTCTTAAGCATTGCAGGTAGTTTGGGTTAATTTGGACAAGGATAACGTCCAATAAGAGCGTGCAAAGTTTTTAACCTTTTCAGTTATCCTGAAGGATCCTCCTCCTTTCGGGGCGGGTTTTCATCGCCAATACTAAGATCTTGAGCCGCCCGAATAAAATCTGCAATTTCATCCCCCTCAGATAAGGATAACGACCTAAAAAAGACAAAACCAATTCCCTGATTTTTCTCTTATTGTCCTTGCAAGGATAAACGTCCCTTTTTGCAGAATTTCAGTCCAGACGTTACTGAAGGAGTCCTAGAGAGATATGTAAAATCATACGCATCCTGCACGCAAGGATAACGCAAGAAATCGCCAAAATTGAAATCCCCTCAAAAACTGCAAAAATCGGGCTAAAAAACGCAAAAATTGTGATTTTCACCAGGGGCCCATAACTGGTAGCAAGCAAGCCGCCAAACGAAAATTACGTTTTTCTGTGTGAAAACAAGGATTTTTTGTGTCGTTTTTTCGCAGGATGCAATGTAAAAGGATTGCCCCAACTTTATAAAGGAAGCAGGACCCAATTCCATGCCGTAAAAGGACCGAAATTCGAAAAAAATAGGAAACCGGACAGAATTAACCAAGAAAAGGATTTGTTTTGACGATGTTACGATAGTGTCTGAGCAGGAAACTCTCTGAGGACTTTCAAGCCAGGATAAATAGCTCCTCTACTCCTCTACCTGGAAACCTGTGCTTTTTCAATGTTTTTTTTCCACGGGATCCTTTTGCAGTGCTGTCCAGGACAGTTTGATCAACCAGAGGGAAAATGGAAAGCGATGACTTGAGAAAACAATAAAAATTCCCATTTCGAACACTTTTTATTGGCACATTACAAATTAAAAATTAGAATAATTGCAGCAGCGCAGGTGTGAGCATGAATTCAGCTTCTGTTGATGCAGATCAGGAAGATACTCGGCTCCATACTAAAAGGGAAAGGACAATAAACGCAATCACAAAATCAAAATTTGATGGTGACAATCGAGCCAACAAGAATCTGTTCTGTTGAACAGCAGAACTGTCTTTTGATCGGATGGAGATGTTCCCGCAACCTTTCACCACGTGCCTCCCCACTTGAGCTGGACGTTATGCTAAAGGATGTAGCGATTTCCTCTCATGTTCCATCGCCACAACTCCTGATCCCTGACAGCACCTGTACTGGTCTCCAGAATCTTGCCGTGCTAATCGCCCTTTTCTGCTGAAAATAGATTTATCATGAGTTTCAGTGTAAAACTTTAGAAAGGTCCTTACATTTGAATTAAGGATAGTCACTTCAAAGTTCAAAGCGCAGAGGCTTG
>QYTT01084133.1:28524-46546 GCA_006980735.1 Dasypogon diadema
TTTATTTTTAATGCATTTAAATAATTAAAGTAACATAACGTGAGGAAGATGACTGCTGCTGATTTTAATTTTTACGATTTGGTTTGAGGTAGCATAAAATACTAAGAAGATGTTTAAAGTACACGTTCCAAGATCGATATCCATGCGGATCTGGGGCCCTATTCACGAATTCGATTCGATTACTAATACGATACAAATATCATATTCGATTGGGTATCAATTTCGTATTCATGAATTCGATCGTAAAGAACTTAAAGCATTGCCATAAGAAAGTATGAATTTCATGCAAGCCTAACGACAATTTCATGCCTTGGATACGACAATTTTATGCCTTTGATAACGACCAATATTTTAGTCGAATCGAATTCGTGAAGAAGGCCCCAGATAATATTGAATACCTAGTAGAGATATTCTTAAAATTAGATTTGTATTTTTTGAACATATATTTCAATAACAAAATGTGTAAATATATTCAATCAGAACTTTTGCCTTTGGACTTTTTCCCATTTTTATGGTAGAAATTGAATGCCGCGGCAATAGAAGGCTCTATCATGTCGCATCGATAGGAACAGATGGTAATTAGATTGGGGATCAGGACAGAAATATGATGGATACGGCAAAACTACCCATTGGAGATGAATCAGTGTTTGTTTAGTAGCTAAAGCAGCATGAGGTCGAATGTTATCATGAAGAAGAATTACAACTGGGACTTGTGCACTTGCACTTGTTTTACACAAAAGTATTTTTCCATAATAAACGCAAATGATCAGTGTAGTATTAGAAATAAGCAGATGTGAGCGAGGGGTATACACATTTCTTAATTCCTCTAAAAAATTTTCTCGAAAATAATTACTGCCCTGGATGTGGGGTACCGTATCTGATTCCTAAGCTCAAACTGAAACATGCACTCACGACCAACCTAGATACCTATAAGCAACGACACATATTTGAATAATTTAGGTGTAGTGATTTAGTTGGCAATTTTAGATAATATTAGCGAATTATATTCATTCACAGATGTCAAAAGTTTTTTTTTTAAATATTGCGGAAAATCCATTATTTCCTCTCAGGGTTATAAAAAGCATTAATAGCAAATGAAGAGTTATAAAAGATGGATTTATAGCACATTGTTTGAACATATGATTATTAATAGCTCAGTGGATGTCGTGGTAGCTGACGTTGGTTTCGTATTTTACTGGCCAATAGTAAAGATATTTTTGCTGATAACAGAATAAACACTAGAAACCATAAACTGTTGTAATAATTAAATGATTTGGGCATTCATGCTGTAAACAATAGATTCAGTTGCAATGGTTATCAAGATTCAGTTGAGTTCCGCTCTTAATTAACCAATAAAATCAGTGATTACTATTATTATTATTCGAAAGTTTATTTACTTTACTAAAAAACAAGCTGAGATTGTTATTTCCAGAAAGACTTACTCATAGTAAAAAGTTATCAATTTATTCTTATTTTCTTTTGAAACACGTTTGGCACATCATAACTATTTGTTTGGGTTTTTATTCACTAGACATATAATTAATATATTATGAATAATTAATGTGGCGTATAAATTATAAAAACAAACAACACTACACTACACTAATATTCGCTGCTTATCACCAATTATACAAGAGAATTCCACTCACCTCTAGCTACACATAATATCATCAAAATTTTACTCATTTTCAAATAGATTTGCACAAAAAAAAAAAAATAAATAAAAATATATTATACTATTTTTTAAAAAATGTATTTGAATTTGATAAAAATAGGAACTTCTGGCAAGAATTTGGCGTGAAAAAAAAGGCAAGTTGAGAGGAGCACTTTTCAGCACATGCTGGAAGTGTACAATTAACAAGAATCGGCGAATGAACTTTCTTTTATATTGAAAACAAGAAAACACCACCAACAAATTACAAACACATGGCCAGAGCACTCATTTGATTGTTTTTTTTTATATATGTAATTAGAAAAAAAAAATTGCCACGCGACTTTCATACAAGGCGACATGGACAAAAACAAATCACTGTGTGATTTACCTCTTGAAACAGAACCAGTTGTGAGTTGAGTTGAGTGTTGAACAGAGTCTGTAATACCTTGTTTTGTGCAGAAGAATGATGATAGCATCCCTTCCTGTTTTAATCAATTGAAACTGTTTCCATTTGCAATTTAATTGATTGGAGTTAATTCTATGCAGTATAATCATATCATGATGGCGACGTCATTTATTAGTGTATACTAGATAACAGCTAGAAAAAAATTCACTTTTTTTTTGGTTTCTGCTATTTTGTGAATCGTAATCGATAGCTGATTTTATTGTTTGGTGATTTTGTGAGTTGAGTGAGAGCTTTCAATAATCTGAATATTTTTTATTAGTTGTTCCCATGTCTAGTGTGAAAAGCACCCCCCCATTCACATGAAGCCATACTATCAATCGATTTTATATCTGGAGTATTAGCCACTCGTCTGGAACAGAGCTGTGCTCTCATTGTAATTTTGGGGGCTTTTGATTGTCAGACCTGCATTTAAATTAAATATTTATATGCGGAAAATCAATTAATTGTGCATAATTAATAGCAATATGTTGGTTTCACGCTATTCACGCTATTATTGTAATGTACACACACACTCACTCAATTATCCTTTAATTTTATGCCTGATTTCACACTATCGGCATCCGATCATTGGATATCTAGTAAGAGCGTGTTTTTGGCAGTAATTTGCATGGAAAAGGTTTATTGGTGCTGTTGACCTTCATTTCCCGACATAGTGTGGCTCCTTTTAAAATGGACATGCGAAATATGTTCTTTGAATTATTACTTTATAATTATTGACAAAGGAATAAGGATGTATACATTAAAATATGGAATCGAATTAAAAATATTCATATTGGTCGGATGAATTACACGGCTGTTCCTGAATTTATCATATTTTCAAATTTTATGAAATTTTGATTTATTAGAATTACATTCCTATCGATTTTCTCTTTCTTTTGATTTGCGTGAACAAAATTATGAAAAATATGCTGGATTTTCGCCAGGTGAAAGTAATTTGCTTTGGAAAAAAATGGGTAATGGGTCTCTATACTCAGATTGTGACTTTTTACCATGGCTTCTAAAACGAACGAACAGGTGGTCTTTCTGCACACACTACTTCTTTCGGCATGTCTCATTTCGACGATGGAAGATCGAAGATAAGTCTTGTCCATGGTTTATAAATGAAATAAAAAATTTATAATAATTTCTGAGCGGTAATACCTCTATTTCGGATACAAGAGGTTAAAATCACCAGAGAGTCGTCGTAGAGAATAATACCTTGATCAAAAAGTTTCAGGGACGACCATCGTGTGGTGCTTTCAGTCATCCAATTTGTGTCCTTATTTTTTTTGTTAGGTTCCCACATCTATCGTTGACATTCCCACCAAATTTCATCATCATATCTTGACATTTGTGAAAGTTACGCCGTATTACTGCCTCTGTGCGTGTTTTCGACTTTTACGATTTTAAAAATGGAATCAATTTTGCATCAACGAGGTTTTAATAAATTTTGCGTTAAAAACGGATTCAACGGTCCGAAAACCTTGAAAACATTGGAGAAGTATTTCAGTAACGATATTCTATCGAAAACCAATGTTTATGTATGGTACGAACGCTTCAGACTACCTCTGAGTCCATTGAGGATGACGAACGCAGTGGTAGGCCGTTGACATCGGAAACCAACAAAAACGTCAATAAAATCAAAAAAATTATGGCCGAAAACTACAAATTGAACATTAGAAAGGTGGTAGAAGACTTGAATATTACTTATGGATCCGTTCAATGCATTTTGGTTGATGATTTGGACTTCAGACGTGTCGCTGCAAAGCTGGTGTCGAAAGACTTGAATTTCATGCAAAAAAGGAACCGCGTTGACGTAGTTTTCAGTCGAAGAAGACGCTGATGCTCACGGTTTTCACAAGGTCAGACAGTTAGCAAGGAGTATTATTTGGGAGTTATGAGACATTTACTTGAAGCTGTTAGCCAAAAAAGACCGGATTTGTGGGCAAAAAACTCGTGGATTTTGCACCACGATAACGCACCGTCGCATAATGCCATCATTATCCACAAGTTTTTGACCAAGAATGGAACGCATACCATCCAACAGTTACAAAATTCGCCTGATTTGGCTCCCTGCGACTTCTTCCTGCTCTGGGGAACGCGTTTTAGCAACCAAGAGGAGATAATAGAGAAATTGAAGATGGCTTTGATGACCATTCTGAAAACCGAATATCAAAAATGTTTAAAGAATTGGATGAAGCGGTGGCATAAGCACGTTGTAGTCGATGGAGAGTACTTTGAATGGGATTTTGATGAATAAACTTGTATTTTTAATTTTCTGAATAAATTCCTGAAACTTTTTGATCAAAGTGGTATACCTGAAAGGTTCTCTATCTTGCAGGCTAGGTTTTTTTTAACTACTTTTATATAATTAACCTCTTTTTGTATGAACAAAATAAATATAATCGCTCTGCTATTTCCAATATATCACTATTATTATTAATTTATTATTATTATATTAAATCTCACGCTCAGGTGATCTCGAAGGCAGAATGTGCAGATGTAGTTGTTAAATATTAAATAACAAGTAGAAACTGATGTGCTGCTGGGAAAAAAGCCTACTGTCTTTCATGAAAAAAGGTTTCCTCGGGAGCCTTTGATATGAGAAAGATAGAGTGAGAAAAATGAAGTTGGGATCTATTTGGGATCACAGAAAAGAATTCAATATAAATTTATTACATTAGTATTGACTTAATTAAAAATAATTATTATAGTCTTGGAACAAATTAAAGATTATTTGCTTTTATTATTTTCAAGTACATGTCTGCCTCATAGATAATTACAGATTAGAATCTCAGAGTAATTGACTTTCTTTCACTATTCATTTCTTTAACGTCACATTTCTTATTATTATTGATAATATTATTCAGATAATGGTCTATATCGTTTGTGCTGAGATACTAATTAACTCGAACTTGAGAACTGATATCGTGTACCTATAGTTAATAAGTAATGAGACATTGTGTTCGTTATCAGTAAATTTTTGGGGAACCCAAGCACGTTTACGTTAATTCTTGAAAACTGGAGGGCACGTTTGGTATTGGGGAAACATAAAATCGATCGTATTTCAAGTAGACAAAATAATATAAAAATTAATAAATGTATAACTGTGATTTAAAATCATGATAATATATTTTATTATATATGAATCATAAATTGGGAACATACCTTTTGTCCATCACAACATGGCTTACTTCAATTCAATCGCTCAGAACGATCTTAAGATTGTATCTGGCTTCTGGGTTGGAGTATTCGAGAAATGCATGCACAATTATGAAGATACTGTCAAATTATTTGTATTATTTTCACATTGTATTGAGGAAAGAAAATGTTGAGGGTTTTTATCAGTAGATGCACACTGATAATATGTGGCTCATGTTGCGTTCCTCATACTTTCTACAGAGTTCTGATGGTCACGAATGATTTTTTATGGTAGGCTGTGGAAAACGGACGGTGGTAGAGGAAGTCAAAAAAGTTCGCTGAAGTAAACTATTGCCGACAGCGGCATGGGTTTTTTTGTATTGAGTTCTCGTCTAGGTGGCAATGAGAACTCATGAAGTATGTTCCGCCTTTGAGTGGTGGCAAGTAGCAAATTGACAGAAAGGCGATTTTCAACAATAACTTTTTGAATTAAGAGCAGTTCGAAATGGAATTCATGGCTCGATTGGTGCTCTCCTGAATCTTAGCCAGTGGTGGAATGTTGGCAGGCCCCAAATTCGCTCTTTTGTTGAGACGCGTTTCAGTAGGAACTAATACCAGGCTTCCTGTCTGTCGGCTGGATTATAGCACATTTTCCAACTCAGCTAGGGTTATTTTCGCATTTGGAGGCGCTCAAACCGCGGCTGACAACACATAAAAATCTTGGAACTTGTATTCCGGAACCAGTCGTGCTGGTTGAGGGAGGGTGAAAATTTAACCAAGTACTTCTTCCAGTCGACAGGAAAGGGTCCTGCCTTGGTGGTAAAACTCGGTTCAATAATGAGTGTGGGCAATTCCTTGATAGAGACCAATTGTTCAAGGCTACTCTACACCCGATTAGACTCTGCACCGACGGATGTCGCCAGGGTCATGGTCATGGTCCATGGATTCATTTTTTCGATAGGAGAAAAATAGCGTCATCCTCGACAGAACTCTAACACTCGAGGAACTCATTACTGCCTCCTTGTTTACCTTGTTATGACGGTTTGACCCCAGAATTCTTCATATCTGCTGATTGTTGATCGCTTTTCGTCCGATCGTCCTTTTTTCATGATCCCATAATTTAATCTGCACGAATGAACCTACGTACGAGCAGTTCGTGGAGATTCTGACTAGGGGAAATTTGGAATTGATGGACTGCGTGTTTGGAAGTAGTAATAGTAGTAGTGGGAGATGTGATCAGCACCTCTGGGAATTACCTAATCCAAGCGCACTGTACAAAAGTACATCATCGTGGCACAGGAGCGGTTCCGACGACTGATCATTGCTAGGACGTTGATGTTGCTTTTAAATTACTGCATTACAGTTTTCTACAACCAAACCAGATGTCGTTGAAATCTCCAATGCCAATTATAATCTGTAACCGATATTTCATATGTTGTTACCAATCGCTTGGAAGGATTTTTCCTTGCTGAGTTATTTTTATTAGTAATTCTATTGCAGAACGTTGAAATTCAGCTTTCGGTGGATTTGTTTTTTAAGGTTTCGCATAAGCTCAGTGAACAACTCTATGATGCGCACAGCACAGCTTAAGCGGAGGGAAATTTTTGGGGAACAGAAAATTGGGAAATTTTTTAACCTGACAAATGTTGCAAATAGGTGACAATTTTTGGCAGGAAAATTATATAGTCAGTAAAAGTTTTTCCCTATATTATTATAATATACTCCTAATATAATTGTGTGATATATAAATAATTTAATAATTGTTTTATCCACATACTAAGCCGGGAAAAATTTGTGTTAAGGTTTATTTGAGAAATGTGGCCATGTTTTGATTTGTTTAAATAATGCATTTCCTGGACATTCAGTTGCTGTAACTTGACGATGTCCTAGAAGTTTATAATTTCGAGAAATATGACCTTTTGCCACGGCATGTTGAATCAGTTCTTTAGCTCTAGTTATCATGATTTTTGGTGGTACAGAATCTGAAATGAAAGTATGCTGTGTGTTAAAAGACAAGTAATTCAAAACCACTTCCAATACTTACTTGACCAATTTCCAATGAAAACAATTCCGATACTATTACGATTGTAACCAGATGCATGAGCACCTTGCACGTTAAATCCTCGACCTTCGTATATATTTCCATCACCACCGATGGCAAAGTGATAGCCAATATCTTCCCAGCCTCTGTCATTTTGATGGAATCTTTGCATGCTACGCATTTTACTTTGACAATCTTGGGGTGTGTAACAAGCTGATGGGCTTGCAGAATGATGTATAACAACATAAGGTAAATTATTCGGGATTTTTGATACTTCTTTGGGTGGTTGCGCCTTCCATCCACTTCTTGTTATTATGTTGATTCCAGTAACAAAATGAAAGTCTGTAATTTGGAAATTTTATCAGTTACAGATAATGTGAATTTATTTCATAATTTCATACTTACAGAACACAACTGATAAGAAAATTACAAAGATTTTTGCCGACATGATTCACTTTAGTGTCTTACAACAATGACAACAGAAATGTGCTATTTTCTCACGTTTGGCGTAAATACCGCCACTATACAAGGTAATACCTGATGCGACAAAACTTTACCAATTGTATCAACAAATGAGCTTACACCGCAATAAATACCCTCCGTATCTAATCATAAAAAGACAACGAAGAAGTTAAATCTTGAAATTAACACTTGGACATCAAATTTTTCTGTACTTCACAGACTATTTCCCATTCGCACCATATGACTCACTTCCATCCACTTCAGTGAAGAATTACTATTTTCTGTTTTATAATAATAAATCATGTTTTAATTTAAATATACTCGTAATCCAAGCAAACATGATACTTACCTGACTAATGAATGACTCTGAAAGCTCTCAGAAGTGCACAGAATAAATTACTGCAATTGCAGAAATGTGCATTAGAGGAGGAGGCAGCTATCATGTACTTGAACTTTTAATTACAATCTGTGGAAATTGATAGAACCAATTTATATACCTTGGAAGACAAATTTAATGCGCTCCAGAAGTAGTGTCAAGTGTTGAACATTAAGATAAGATTGAAAAGATATTTTTTAAAGTGGGCGAGAGATTGACTATTTTCACCAGAAGACATCTTTTTATTGCTCTTTTGCAGAAATGTTCTGGAAGATTGCCGGTAGATTTATTCCTTTTTAAAATTGAGTAGGTACTTATTAGTGGGGTATCCTACTAACGACATAGTTTACATTACGGTTACAGAGGTAGGGGGCGTTTTTTGAGCTGTATTAATATACTCAAGGGCACGTTCGATAAAGTGTTGCTTTATTCCGCATACTCTTTCAAAGGGGATACTATTGAAGAAAGAAAACCTCCAACGGAAGCCTATTATTAGAAAATATTACTCAGAAAAACGAGTCTTTCGTAGAATACTAACACCAACTTCGATCGATTGAGGTGTCGAACCAACTAGAACCAACTACTCTTGGTTACTGTGTGTTCTTCTGGATTTCTTGTGAACGGACGGCACATAAATCCTGTAATGAATTTTTCCATTATTAATGAAAAGCTATATGTGTTGCAAATTGGGGTATTTTCAATAATACGTCCACGCCAAAATCAGAGCGATTAAGGAAAAAATATCTTTTGTGAAAGGCTGGAGGAAATCTAAAATAATGTCTAAGGGTCTGACGTAAAAAGGGTGATAAAATCTTATCTCCAACCTACTTTGACACCAAAATGCTTCCATGGTTATAGAACAGTAGAATTCGGAAATATACGTACCAAGGGGCTACCAGTCTGAAGCATTGGCTTTCTTCTTCACGAAAAAAGTTATAAATGCTACTTAGAAAATTTCCAAATGGATCCTTATCGATTCGCTGAAAAGCCAATTGGTAGGAATTGGAAATTCAAACGATGGACGATAGCCCGATAGATACCAATGTCATTTGATCCATCATTACCCCAGAGGTTGATATGTGGTAGAAAGCTCTTGACATAGAACGCAACCGTAAGAATTTAGAGAGAATGTAACGAGGACTGTACTCACTCGGAATCAGTTCGATTAATACACGGGAATTAGAAAATACCCTTAATGTCTTGCCAATAAAAATTCATCAGAAAAAGCAGTAGCGTCGACAGCTTTAGGGGATGCTGTGAATTGTAGCTCCTGCTTTCGATATGGATAACGCTAATCTGTTCAAGATGTTTAGTTTCTTAGAGTTTGACCTCAAGATTGCACTAAGGGAGGATTGGAAACTTCACTTCGTAATACCTTCTTTGACGCACAGACGGATACAAAATTGAAGATAACGTTCGGAATTGTCTGTGAGGATCTGGAAGTGCATATGGCAGTACGCCTTAAAAAGTACACCGCGATTTTTCAGGGGAAGACAAAACGATCCGGAAGGCGGGTAGATACCTTCAAAGTTTGAATCCTCAGGGTCTGAAAATCGCATACTGAACTATGCTGTACGCTCGGTAATAAGAAGACGGACAAACTGGCACGAGAGGGTATAGTTTTTGATTCCTCGCCCTTTTCTATGAGAATGACCTCGAAATATTTGGATGTATCGCGTACCCAATCCAATCAACATCAACAGTTCTGGAATATGTTCTCAATTATTTTCTAAATGGGAGTCTCTGCATAAATCCTTCTGAACGCGATGGCATTCCAGAAATCCTTGCAGTATTGGTCTTACGCTCTTCTAGGCTACTCATGATATATTTAGGGGGTTTAAAGAAATCCTTTGATACGATAATTATTATGCGAACATCAATGAAAATGAGGAGAAAAATAACATAACATTACTGTAGTGCTTTCGAGTATCATTACTGTGGTGCTTTATAGTATCATTACTGTCGTGCTTTAGAGTATTTTTCCAGTTCATATTGCGTACGATAGGTATATATCGTAAGGCAACATTAAATAAAAAATCTTTGAACAAACCCGTTCTATTTAGGCTGATAAAATTTAAAATTTTACGAAATTCATTATTCAATTTGAAGTTTTGTCCCATCTAACTCGTAAAATTCAATCGAAGGGCCTACAATGTTATCCAATTATTCATGAGAATTGTATCGAATCAGGCGTGTAATTATGCTTCCCCATTAATAGAACAAGAGTACATCAGAATCAGGTGAAAACCTTCTATGCAAATTCATTAAGAATATGTAGTAGAATCCTCTGTCCAACTTTCCCGATTAGGCAAATTTCCTACACCAGAAGCTCACTGTACCTATACAGAACAGTAGTGAACACAGTAACAGTAGTGGGCATTAAAATCTCAACCATCATAAATATTCTAATCTACGATGACAAAATTGTTACCACACCAGAGCCAGCTGCAGGTCAATTACTGGATGAGTACTACTATGCATCGACCTCATGTTGTCCTACAAATCTTCCAGGCGAAGGTGCCATAGTGGTGGTGGTGGATTCTCTGAGTGCCGTTCAGAGGAGGTATATCTATCTGTAGCAGATACTTGACCATTTATGACCTCTTTAGTCTATTGCGAATCGTGTGTTCAGTTCAGTACAATCGTAAAACTATTTGCAAACTATGCTGATGTGGAAAAATCTACAATTGTAGATAAATCTCGAATTTATTCACTTTTTTTTGGAACTGTGGATGGGGTAAATCCCCTTTGAGTGGATTTAGCAAAAACTGTTAGGGCAGCTAGGGAAAGTTTTAAAAACAAGTTGTTGTTGCTGTTATTGAGATGTTATCTTTTTATAACTTGAACATTTCTAAACCAGTTTTTATGCCACTCTACCACCGCTTGACCACAAAAGTTATATACTACTCCCAGTGCTCAATTTGTTTGTGCATTTGTATATCCCCGATTTATTGATGTTCAGCAATTTGCCTTTGTTGGTCCAGTTCATTCCTTTGAATTTGACTGTTATTTGAGTTTTAAAGTGTGTACATAAAAAATATTGACTTCAGTTGTGAATTATTAGCATTTTGTATTAGTGCATACATATTTGGAGTCTTCAAAGGCGTTTTTTCTCTTTTAATCGAGGTATTCACATTGAAATTCGTTGATCCAATTCGTGTAAAATTCCCCAAATCTAATCAAATCAATAGGGAATGTCCCTACAACAACTGGTTTTATTGTTGTTAAAGTCACGTTTGCTCGCTACTTGAAATGTGCGATTCGATTCCAAGAAGAAAGTGGCGGAACTAAAGCAAAGGTCAATGTGGAAAAACCCCACAGTATTGAGAATGTTGGTATTAATCAGTAAAATTGAATGTGTTGGGTTAAGTAAATATTAACCAAAAATAGTTGGTTTTGGAAGTGGTAAATGATTTAAAAAAAAGGCATTAATCGCGGTGAGAACACGTGTTTAAACTGGATCCACTGTGAGATGAACTGATGGTTAGATTTCAATGTAGGCAATAATTATAAAAAAAGATTCTTCCGTTTTCTATTCCCCACCATTGCACCTCTTCAATAATGTAAGTTGTAATATATACCCCAGTCTTATACATGAACGCAAATGACTCAAAAAACATTAGGACGCTGAAAATTCTTGATTGGTGAAGAACGACGCAAGATGGTGAAGCTGAAACCTTCCGAGCCATTGTGAAAATATTCCAGCAAGACGCAAATGATTGTTGTACTTTATGCTCGCGTGATATTAGGGGAAGATACACGGGAGGATGCCCTTTTCTATGGAATATCACAGTGGACTCCTACACTGGTATGGAACTAGAAGAACTTTATGAAGTACAACAACCATGAGTCGATTTGCAAAACCTTTGGCAAATTTTTTCGAAGTCCTTCTTTTGGATCTTGTCTATTCTCTGACCATTGACTTTACTTGTTGCGTTTCTGGTTTTCAATGCCAATAGGTTTACAGTACTGAAGTGATTAGATTTTTTGATTAGCTACTCTTTCGTTAATTCAAATGGAAGATGTGTATTGGTTGTAGAAAATTATGATAATAGATCAATCTTTTAGTTTGCCATAGCTTTGGAACTCATACTTTTACAGGGTATTCATTTGACCGTACTAAAAACTTTGGTCCCACTAAAACTTCATCCTGTGATGTATGATCAACGGTTTGTTGTAATATCATATTTGGACCCGAACGATAATTTAACCTCTGCCTAAGAAATAATTCACTACAGTCTTGGATTTTGCCAATTGTCTTCATTCTACTGGCGACAAGTTACTTAAATATCTGCGGGTTCCTATCATTATCCTTCCAAGGTGTGATAACCTCTTGCAGAGCGTGACTTAATAATCGCAAACAATATGTTTCGAAGCTTTAGGAATGGACGTGCATCATAGGAAAAAAATTGATTTACAATTGGAAGATATGGAAGAGTTGAAATTATGCTCATCCATTAATAACCATCATTTCTAACGCTCAACCAATAATTCAAAAGCAAGCGATCTTTCACAGTATTTGTTGCATTTTCTATTCCATCTCGTGCTAATATAAAAACGTGATTCTATATTGTCGTCTATATTGTGTTGTTGTTCCTATATGCAAAAATGTTTCAGGGGACGCAATCGATATTATCAATCTCTAACCGTGTGCTATACTTTAAAAAGTTGTTGATTTCAAAAGATTATTCATTTGTATGGACTTCCCCGACTAGACAATAAATTTGTTAAAAGTATGATCTTGAAATCTTGAAATTATTGGACACAAACAATTCAATTGAATTCTTACTTTACTCTTCTTACGTCTGTACTTAATATTATCGGAAAAATGTTTATTGGAGTACATACTTGTTGATAAATAGATTTTTTAAAAAAATAATACTCCTAATAATTAACATTTTGTTTTAATTAGATTAAAAAATCTGAGACCGGTTGGCGCTTGCTTTTTCTGTGCTCTTCAAATCATAAATTCATATTGTTGTAATTATCTAGAAAATCTACACTTCTTGAGCTAAGCAACAGTCTTCATGCCATTTAACCTCTACCTTCTTTACATCTTCTATTTATGGAGACTACAATACTATCAATACCACAATACCACAATACCACAATGTTGCCTATATAAGATTTAGAAGCTCTATTTAGGATGAGATTCAGTCACGTGTTTATGGATCGTATTGTAAGGTTGGTGGCTATGGATGAAATTCAATACCTGGGTTAACCCTAGCAGCCACACTATCTCATAGGAAATACTGCAAAGAGAAAGAATACCTCGACAGCAAACCATTCTTAGTAAATATGAATGGTTACGAAAGAAATGTTACGCGGGCGCTGGTTCCCTAGGTGGTTCAGGGTTTATGTATAGGACCCCGTCTAGAAGATCTGCGACGGTTTCATCTTTCATTAGGGATAGAGAGATTGGGAAATTTTAACCTGACAAATGTTGCAAGTGAGCCGCAATTTTTTGGCATGAAATTATTGTTGTGCAATATCCTAGTGCTGCGAACTCACGCCAACAGAGGATAAAATCTGTATACGTGCGCCTCAGACCACCCAAACACCGGCGTAGGTGGGTTGAGAAAGGACCAGAAGGCTGGAGACCAATTACTTAAGTTCAAGGATTCTTTTTATCAGAGGCTGAAGAAGTCAACGATGATGTTTCTCTGAACTACTGGTAAGCTATCTAGTTTTCATGATACCACTAATCGTAATGATACAGAGTAGTAACCATCGCCGGTTCCAAAAGGCTAGTTTTGTGTAGCCCTTACTTTTTAATCGTGAAATTTACAACGCCATTCGAAAAAATTCAAAAAGAGGATACACACAGATCAACTATGCTGAAAATTTCTCAAGTGCCTCTATTATGTCCAAAAGGCCGCGATGTTATCGGCCTACGACACTACGAAATTAAATACTATTACAGTAACCTCATCCTTCCTTGCACCCTGGAAAATATCCAAAGTTTTATCCATTCCTAAAAAGTCGTCCAGCACAGACGAATAATGTCTGATTTCCATTCTCCTTTTTTTTCTCTCCCGGAAGTGTTCCAAGTTTTTGAGAAATATCATACACTTCAAATCGACAAATAAAACGACCTTTTTTTATGCTATAGATGCGGACAAGTCAAGAAATCGAAAGACAACCGGTGAAGATTTTGAGGATTTTTTGTCGGAGCTCAACAGATAAAGCAGTGACATTGATAATGAATTTGATTTTTTTCCATAATTTATGAATGAATCTAATGCTTCCACTTGGAGATTATAAATAAAACTTTCTAGATAAGATAAATCGCTGTGCGATTAGTTCTTTGAAAATAACTTTTTTCAAAAGACAAAAAATTTTTTTTTTGTTGAAACCGGATACTATCACTTTGCATTACGGAGCATCTCCACCTGTCTTAAGAGCTGTGGGGGGGTTCACTGAAATGATTAAGAATTGCTCTTTTTTTTCAAGCGTATGAAAAAAAAATCGATGACTGTAGTAATTCTGTTTTATTTTCAGACCAATTAAAATTGTTATGAAGACGCAAAGGTTACAAGCAGCCTTTGCACGTCGCCGTGAGGCTGAACATATGCGAATCGAAAAAAACATTGCTGTGAATCGTTACTTTGATCACTGGGGTAAGGTAACGTCATGCTTTGAGGCATGGACAGGACCAGAATATTATGAGCATGCTGAAGAAAGCTTACGGAAAAATCGTGAAAAAGAATTGAAAGATAAACGACTTCAAGAACGTCGTGAAAAACTTAAAGCACTTCTGGATTGCGAAAATAAAGATTACGAAAAGGAGTTGAGTATACTTAAAAAGCCCAGGCCAAAAAGATTTTCCACAGATGTTCTACAGAAAATTGATAAAAATTTAAAGGAACGAGAGGAGGACAGAAGGCGTCTCCAACTTGAAAGTAAACTTTATAGTCGACTTAGGTATGGGACTTGTGATGATTCTGTGCTATTCGAGTCCAAAACAGATAATCAAGCGTTGGCCAAATTGAATTGGCTGGATAAGCAGGTGGGTGCTCTCATAATTTTATGGTTTCATAATTTTCACAAGTTTCAAGGCTGAATTATTGTCTTAATAATCTCCTGCCATATTTTTAAAATTTGATACTCTTTGGAGATGATTTAAATAATGGTCTAGAAGACAGAAATCTGTCGATTGAATGGTTGAAAGTTTTAGGATAATTTTTTTGAAAATTAAATTTTCAGCAGACCTTTTGCTTGATATGAACTATCGAATCGAAGTTTCATTTTTTCACTGATAGGAAGGGCTGAGAAGTCCCGCTGAGTAGTTTTGACACTCAGTGTACAATACCTTGAATTTTTCGCATAAATACAAACACTTTGAAGATTTTAGAAAAACTATAATAATTCACTTTTACCTTTCAAACAATTTCGACTAGTCTTCGTTTGAGTGTGATTTTTGTGATATGAATACGTAGCGTAGTCCGTAGGTTCGTGGCCTATAATAGAAATAGGGGTTGAAAAAAAAAACCAATGTAGTCTCAATATCGTTTTAAAATTACTCTGAATTTTTGTCCTCAAAATGCTTATCTAACTCTCTAATGCTCTTCATCGGTGCTAAATTTCCTTCCCTTTTGGGATTCACGTTTAATTTTCAAAACAGGAAATTCAAAAATCCCAGAAAGCAGATCACTTTTTTTTGCTTTTGAATTGAATTCAGAAGTCGTGGCATCCATTGGACACTGATTTTGAACATTCCTAGATGGTCATGAAGGATACGAAAAACAGAAGGGAGTTGTTTTGGAGAGTCTTGTCTTTTCTGCAATTTCTTTTCGTCTTCAGTTGTCGGTCATCAAGAACAACTTCCTCTAGAAAATTCGTGGTTTCTGGTGTCGCCAGGGTCACCTTCGATTGATTGGATTTATTTTAATTAATATAACCTACAGTCTTCGTTGGAATAATTTTTTCCAGCGTTTTAGTGAAGTAACAAAGAAGACTAACAGGCTAATATCTTTTGGAAGGGCAACAGAGGCCTTTTTTAGGAATAGGCACCACTAATGCCTTTTTCCACTGATTGGGAAATTGAGCCGTAAGGAGGCAATAGTTACTATATTACGGCTGTTATTATAGAAACGAGCAGCAATAACAATCTAAAAGAGATTATTATCTTTGATTTTTCTTCGTGATAAATTAGTGGACACTTCTACACTCTTCAATTGACTGAGTCATCAAAAATAATTCAATAAATTAAAATTGAATAATATTCACTAGGCATATTTGTAAATCGGTGATTCCTCAAATAATTAATGTCAGGGTATTTATTGAACTTATTTTAATCGGCACTAAACACATGAGTCAAAGATATTTAGATTTCCAGGGAAAGTTATAAATATTGACAATAACAACAAATTGTACACAATAATCACATAAGTTAGCGGGGCTTTTTATTTAATGGTGTTATCGTAATCGATGCCCTTATAACATTTAAAATTTCAATTGAAGAAAACTCATCAATATTCAAAGAAATATATGATTTTTTTTAATTACCCTCCAATAAAAGTCTCATAAATTTGTGATCGGTTTTGTGAATTTGCATTAATATTAAACTGTTTGGTAAATTGCAGTATTTATCTTGATAAAAGTGAAAAAATTTAAATATTTTATGTTAAAGCAACTTTTAGCAACAATGAAGAAGGAATACATCCCGAAGAAAAAATAAACTGATTTTGATCCATATTAGAATAAATGAAAGCAGTCCAGAAGAAGAAAAAAACAGTCGAAATAGATAAGCCCCATAGTAAGCTATTCCATGGAAAAATATTGCTGAATTGTGTTATCGTATTATGAAGTATTCATTTTGATAAGGCAGAACTAGTTAATGTAACAAATCTGTTATATTGAGCGCAGTTCTCATTAAATTATTTACGATTCTTTGTTAAGAAATTTTGTAACTGAAATAAAATTGCATAGGAAATTAATTAAAATTTATTGTTTACGTGAGATTATTTTCCTAATGGTTTCGTTGTTTCTATCCTCTGGTTATTGTTAGTTATCTTAACTCATATGTCCCAAATTAGATTAATACTCCTCCTCTTCAACATCGATAGACGTTAAGAAGGCATGCAATCTGTAACATTTTTTTCCTTATAAACTTAAATGATTATCAATAACTTTTTCTTTTACTTAGTATGGCAGTGTTCAATTGATTTTACACTATCAATAGAATAGACCTCAATTATGTATATTAGTCTATGTTGTTTTCTTCATTCGAGGACTTAAAATTTTTTAAAAATATCTGTGATGTATCAGAAATATATATTTTAAAAGATATAGCATATCCCTTATCTTCAGAGCGTTAATTATTCTTCATCCCTCAGAAAGTGCACCTTGTTGAATAGATTTTAGAAATCTTGCACAGCCTTTTTTATTCGATTTTGGGTCCAGTTCTTCAAAACGAAATCCCTCTTCGAAGGTTACCTTGTATAAAATAAAAGTCGACGGCGGGAGTAGCCACCGAGTCGACGGCGGGAGAAATCAGCGAGTCGACGGCGGGAGAAATCAGCGAGTCGACGGCGGTAGAAATCAGCGAGTCGACGGCGGTAGAAATCAGCGAGTCGACGGCGGGAGAAATCAGCGAGTCGACGGCGGTAGAAATCAGCGAGTCGACGGCGGGAGTAGCCAGCGAGTCGACGGCGGGAGCAGCCAGCGAGTCGACGGCGGGACCTACGAGTCGATGGAGGGAGTAGCCAGCGAGTTGACGGCGGGACCTCCGAGTCGACGGTGGGACCTCCGAGTCGACGGTGGGACCTCCGAGTCGACGGCGGGGCCTCCGAGTCGACGGCGGGACCTCCGAGTCGACGGTGGGACCTCCGAGTCGACGGCGGGACTTCCGAGTCGACGGCGGGACCTCCGAGTCGACGGCGGGACCTCCGAGTCGACGGC
>QYTT01084135.1:0-12870 GCA_006980735.1 Dasypogon diadema
CTTTCTGTTTTTCTATTCAACTTATTTCCACACTTCTTTACTTTTCTTCAACTCGGTGACAACCTGGCAGCAACTCTGAGTGGCGATTTAAAAGACTGGAGTTACCTGCTTCAACTACCGAAGCTTTTTTTATAAAATGATCCCCAAGTTCTAGAATCGGTTCGGACCGTTTCTAATCGGGTTGGTTTTTAAAATTCATATTTTGTAGTTTTCTTGTTATTTGTGACGTCAGGAACTCACTGGTGTAATTAATTTTCCTGGAAAAATTTTCTTTTCATCGAACTTTTGAAAATGAAAAATTTTTGACAGGTGTAGAGTAATTTTGGAAAATTCTTTGTGCGATAAATTTTCGGGCCGGAGTTGTTAAAAAAGATGCGCTTCGGGTTATAAAACTCGTTAAATATTTTCAAGTTTCCTGGTGTCGGTGTTGAAATTGGAAGTAAGAAACTGTGTTTACCGACCCTGGAGAACATTCTTGCCTGGTAGGTATTGCTATTTTCGAAGACTTATACCTTCAATACTTTTATAAATATAATTAAATTCACACTTCCGTATTTTAGGTATGATTTAAGGCGTTCGTGATGCTTTGCGTACCATGCGACTTCCGGTAAGTAACTCAATTCTTCCACATTTCATTATAATATTCTAGTTAGTGATACTCTAGTTTACTTATCTATTAGATACTATATATATGTACTTTAGCTATCTACACTCGACTACTGACTAATAATGCTTACATATCTTCAGCTTTAATCTACTTTGTTATTGTGATGAAATATTCAACTATTAACTTCAACGAACTCCTTATCTTTTAGCCTTGCATTACATATACATATAATATAACTGCATGTTATTCCTTACATTACACATATAAATAACTACATACTATATATAATATAACTACATTTTATTTCGTAGGCATTTGACTTCGGCTGCCGTATGCCTATACATCCGAAGAAGAGATTAATCTCATTCGGATTGAAACAACACCGGCAACTGACGTTCGGGAATTGTCAGCTGACTCAGGTGAAAAAACACCCGCAGAATCACCTGGTGTTACCAGAAATACGCTAAAAAACACTGGTTTCGCGATATTTCAGTTTTTTAAATTGGTAACTAACTCAATAAGAGTGAAAGAGAGCAACATAAGTGCTTAGAATAAATGACAAATGGCGAGAAACTGCCATGATCGTCAATTTTATTTCAAAATTAATTTTGTTAAATTATGAAAAATCTATCGTTAACAATTTTATGGGACTACGACAAAAATATACGGAATTTAATTTACAAAATGTTGAACTCCAAATATGAAAACTTCAAACGTGTATTTTTTCAAAATTTCCATCATAGATAATTATTTCCAAACAAAATGGCTGCCCGTGGTCTATAAAAGCAGCAACCAAATTTTCTATGAAAATCGGATATGGGATTTAAAGGGCATATTAATCGATTATAACTCGATTTATCTATCAACAAATTATTGATTACAGAACCATTATAAAAATATCCCAAATACATTTCTGATGACGTTTATGCGAGCACAGAGGTAAATATGGAATATTTAAGCGTCCATGCGTTAAGGACTCCGTAAATTATCTGCTGTTCCGTTACAATGTCTGCAACAAATAATGATACCGCTACTCCAATCTTCACTACAGTTAAGCAAGATGAACTTCAGTTACCAAAAATATCAGTGACTATATTTAACGGGGATTATTATGGGTGGAGATCTTTTCATGATTTATTCGTGTCCTTGGTATATAGGGGGCCGTTCAAGTATTACGTAAGCAGATTTTTTGCAATTATTAACCCACCCCTCCCCTTCGTCAGCAAAAGTAAGCAAAGCTCTTATCCCTCCCAATTGATTGATTCATGAGCAGCAGTTATAAGTCTAGAAATAAGGAATAGGTTTGGAATAGAGGACTGTAACGCAATTAATATTCATTTAAATAAACTTTACTGACACGGTATTCAACATAGAGTAAGTTACAAATATTATAATCTTAAGTAATATCACGAACAAAACAAACTTCTTTTAAATTTTTGGTATACATATTAATTCCAATTAACAGTCTGTTATGTCTAAACTCAGATTTAACTATTTCTATAATTTTTCTAATCATTTTCCATAAACTTTTATAACTTATTTAATTGTTTCTATAAATTCTTTAAAGATCTTTCGAGAATTAGTCATATTGCGAGATTCAAATTTAAAATTGCGAAATTCTAATTGAAGCGCAATATTCTCAGAATTTCCAATACGCAGTATTCGTGGTTACAAGTGTTTTCAATACTCAAATTTCCTGGCCACAGATAGCCAAAAGTAAACATAAATTGATTATTTAAATCATAAACAAAATGTTCCCCAAAGAACATAAACATAAACATTCATCAACAGCATAAACAAAAACATCCTCTAAGTATTCAGTTCCAAGGGATGGTGAATCAATTTCAAAACTGATAAATATCTTAACCATAAACATCCTGAGGTAAACTCGCACAGCTGCGGGCTAACATATCAAATTTCATTCAGTATCAACTATAAACATAGGACGTGATCAAAATATATGAGTCACATATTTGACTCTTTGTTTCAACTACTGACCAATGGATGATCGTCCTTGATCAATCGATCAACCAATCAAGTGGCCTCTTTTTGTCGTATGATTGGTGACCACCAATGATCATTCAATATGACGAGATCTCTTGAAATCTCATTTGTTGATGCCCCTCCCCTCACATTAAGTCATGGAAGGATCTAGAACCCTAATTTGCGTAATCCAATAATATAAAAGTAGAAGCCCTTGCACTAAAGAGTTAGTTCAGTTAGTTCAGTTCAGTTAGTGAGTTCAGTTAAATCAGTTCACTTCAGAAGAAGTCAAGTGCATTCAGTTTGCATATTAACATACATTCAAATAGCACATTATGCGTTGCGCTCAGTGTTCATTATCAAAATTTTAAATTATTAGAAGTAATAATTATTAAAGAAAGTGTTAATGGTGTTGAAATAGAACTTAAGGTGAAGTTTCATATCTAAGTGTTTGTATTTTAAGTGACCATTGAGTAAAACATAAATTATGTATAAAGGATAAGAACTATAAAAGTGTTTAATGCGAACGAAACACGTAATTAAGAGTTTGCCTAACGAGCCCAATGTACTACGTACTAAGGCTAACACGGTCGTAGTACATTGCGATGAAACTAAAACTTATAACATCACGGTGAGTGGGAAGGACATTGAAAAATTCTCGTTAACTAAGCGAAAGTGCGAAGATAAAGACGAGCATTCTCATAAGCGTTTGAAGATAGAAATTGAAGGTGGAACTAAGTGAACTCAAAGTTGAACTCGTACATAACAAAACTAAGTGAACTCAAAGTTGAACTCAGAACTCAAAGTTGAACTCTTACATAACAAGTCTTCAGTCCATGACACCCGAATCCATGATTCTAAGTTTTCGATGACATTGGATGTTTGCTGCTCAATGTTGTGTGTCTGCTCACTTTCATCCGATTTTGGAATGTCTACGTCGTTCTCATCGAGCCATTCAACATCTTGATGCTCTTTGTTTTGAATAATGCACATCAGTTCATTAGCACGACGAGCAGCCACTCTTATAGGCCTAAATTTTATATCAGTGTGCGTGTTTACTTTTTTATGGATCTTCTCGATGTGACGAATTAGTGACTTGACGGAAGCATGATAAAGACTGAAAAATCAGGAAGATCTTGTTCGCCCGGCCCAACATATTTTGCAGTAACATGATAGCCATCAATTTCCATTGAACTCCATACCTCAGCTAACACACTTCCTGCAAACTCGAAATTGGATCTTTCTAAATGTTCATCAATTGTAACGCCAAGTTCATTCAAATGAGATCCAAAATGGTCATGAGGCAATATCAAACCAGCCAGTTCCCGACTAAGAGGAGCCATTATGCGCTCTACTCTGTTATACGCACTCCTGCCAGGAGCATTGGTAGCTAAAAACAATGCATCGAGATCATGTCGCTTAAACTGTTGTATAGCAAAACCTATAACTTTTTGATAACGCGGATTTTTATCTGGCCCTCCATCAACCGTCATGATTACCACTGGTTTTACCAATCCATGGTCAGTTTTAGCTAATGCTTGAAACTCTTCAAGTTTGAGAAGCGTCTCGAAATCCTGAGCATGAGTATTAGCAGTAGATGAACTATGCTTTCCACTTCGAATAGCGATGTATGTTGGTCCAGAATATCCAATGGCTTGCGGTTGTCCTAGCATATTGGAAGTGATTTTGATACCAGCATAAACTGATGGTATTAATTTATGCCGCTCAGCGATTACCCAGTCGTGATCAGGCAATTTGATTCTATATTCCATGTGCATTAGAAGAAGTGCTTGCTTATTTGCCGCAGTTACACTAATAGGGACCCGAGCTTTATCATCTTGAGATATGAAAAATACTTGTCCAAGTATGGATGCTATGTTCTCCAAATAATGGATTGATGTTTCAGCGAAATTGCTATCTAAGTGGCTATTGTAGTGATCAGCCTGAGCCCGGGTGAGCTTAACAGGGATTGTCGATACATGTCTTCGTCCCTCTGCAGAATTAGATTTTCTGGGAATTAAACGAAGATATGTCCCACTTCGACTAATGTCAAATCCTATTTTACGTAATTCTTTTGTGAGTTCATCAAGAGTTTTTACAGTACGAATAGATTCCGTTCGTCTTCTATCATCTGCTGCACTCCCAAATAAAGCAATATCCGTAAATTTCCATAGAACATTCACGTTAGTTTTTGTTTTGGTAAAAGAAAAAATTCAACATTATTTTTTGAGACAATGGTAAGGTGTATTGAAATAAATGTTTTTAAATACAACCGGTGCACTGTTAAGCTATTTTGCGTAAAAAATCAAGTGCCTATCTCACTTACTTCGACCGCTATGACAAAAAGCCCTTACAACACGTAATTAGCGAAAAATTTCGAAAATTTGTAATAACTCGAAAACTACGAAAAGCCGTAAAACATACATTGGGTGATTTGGGTTCCCCGAGGGACGCTCTACCTCCAGGCTTCCGATTATCACTACTTTTATACTCTGTATATTACGAAGCTATTTTTGGTACAGTTAACAGAAAGTCACTAGAAGAATTTGTTCCAAAACTTTGTAGCAGACATAATGCTTACTAAAATGTGTTTTCAAAATAAACCCCACAAAGACCAACAGCCAAAACGAAATGTTTAATTTTAATGATATCATTTTGAATAATTTCCTTTATTCATATTGTTTAAATGATGACTTTCTAAATTGTTTTGTATAAAATAACATAAGGGATAAGATTTGTTCTGAATTTAATATCTACTTCTGTGTAATATAAAATAAATGAATTTAAAAAGGAGTACTATTCCCCCACAACAAGGTTTAGTCAGCAGTGCTACACCCTTCTAAATTTATTTGCAAAGATGATATAAAATGATCTAAAGTCACCTTACCCAAGTACTCGTCGCTTTCCCGAAGTTGTGTATCCTTTGAAAATTAAATTTCCCTTGAATTTTTTAAAGCATTTGCTTTGCCTGAAGTGCATGCACTGATTTCGTTCTGGAGAAGTATTTTTCAGCAAGCTCAGAACAATGCAGGACGATTTTCAACATGTCTAATTTAAAAGGTTGCCACTCGACTTCTTGGCAAGTGGTTCATTTGAAATAATTAAGTGTCCTCACTTAACACCATGTAGCAGAAATATTTTGAAGGACCTCTTCATGTAAAAGAATTTTTCCGTCTGTAGAAAGGGGGAGAGAAAAACAAATGAAGAGCACATTTTTCTCTAAGATTACGTTAATTATTTTTAAGTGTACTTGAGGAAAGTGGAAAGTTTTTCCAGAAAAATTGTATAAATATTTTCAAGATTCTGAATTTGTGTACAGTATGTGCATTTAGTTTGCTTTGGACACTGTATACCAGTACTTAGTACTTAGCTCAAGTTCTAATTTATTGAACAACTGACAATTTTGAATTGGTATGTTTAATATTCAGAAAACCTTAAGTGAATTGGTACTCTCTGGCAGTATCGCAAAAGGAAATTTGAAGTGAACTTAACTTAAAGGCAAAAATATCTGATATAAAATTGTGTTATACAGGGTGTCCCAAAAAGTAGTGATAATCGGAAGCCTTACAATTTAGTGTAAATCTTTGGTCTGGAATAGTGAAAGGGCCCGTTTCAATTACCAGATCGTTTAAATGGTGAGTCTTACCTCCAGTTTTCGACAGAAAATCTTAATGAATTGTTCCAGAATGTTGATTGAGAAACATGAAGAAATATGTTATTTCAAAATGATGATGCTCCGTGCTATTATGCCAACGCTGTGGGAAATTACTTGAATCAAAGATTTGAAGGAAAATGAATTGGCCTTCACGGCCACCCGACTTAAATCCAATCGATATTTTTGTTTGGGGCTACTACAAGGAGCTAGTTTATTGTAAAGAATTCAGAAAGGTAGATTTGTCGAGTAGATTAAGAGCGGCGCAAGAAAACATCAAAAGAAACAGACAAGCATTCAATCGACTGAAAGAGAATTTTTTTCCGTCGTTGTCGGTTATGTGTCGAAAGGGAAGGTAGACATTTTGAAAACTTTTTATAATTTTTCACAATAAAATAGTTATTTTTTTGTTAAATTTTGCACTTAGTACAATCTGAACCGAAATTTAATTATGATGCCGTCGAGATAACTTGATAAAATTTGCACCATGTAAAGTTCATGAACTAAGGAAGTTTTTGAACTAGTTTCTAAAAAAAATTATGGAACTTTTTTCTTAAAATTACCACAGAACATTCAAGTTAGTTTTTGTTTTGGTAAAAGAAAAAATTCAACATTATTTTTTGAGACAATGGTGAAGTGTATTGAAATAAATGTTTTTAAATACAACAGGTGCACTGTTAAGTTATTTCAGAAAAAAAATCAAATGCCTATCTCACTTACTTCGACCGCTATGACAAAAAATTCCATACAACACGCAATTAGCGAAAAATGTCGAAAATTTGTAATAACTCGAAAACTAAGAAAAATCGTAGAACATACATGGATGTTATTTGGGTTCGCCGAGGGACGCCTTACCTCCAGGCTTCCGATTATTACTACTTTTTGGGACACCCTGTATAGTAAATAGATTTAGGTGTAAATTATAAACTACTAGCTTTTGCCCGCGACTTCGTTCGCGTGGAATAGGTACTTTGGGCAGCCTTTTTTATTTTTAGAGTCCTAATGTTGCAAATAATACAAATACAAACTAACTGCAAACTACTGTGATTTACTGTAAATATCTTGTTTTAACATATTTTTATAAACCACGTTTTTTGTTTTTCCATTCTTCGAGCTTTGCTAGAAAAACACGCTAGATTAGACTTGCGTTTGCGAGGCATATCAGAAGCATAAATAATACGTCGAAATAATAAAAATAAGCAAAATACCTACCAAAAACCGGAAGAGCATTATATTAAACAGAACTACTGTATTTTACCGAAGATCATTGACGAAAACAAATAATCCTGTAAAGAAAGCGAAATCGTTGCAGCGCAAAATTTTAATATTCGAATACGTGCGACACACTCGCCTGCTATCACGTGTCTGCCCGTTCGGGTAGCCACACTTAGTGATGCCACCCCACTACATAAGGAGTAAATCTAGTACCTTTATACTCTTTACAAATTCTTCTCGGTAGTAATTACAATCTACTACCAATTGCATTTCTGAGCTTAATATGTATAATAAAAACAAAGAAAATGAATAAACTTAATGTAAGTACGGTCGAAAACATAATGTTTGCTTGAGAGATGAGATATTAAAGTTTGCAAGAAAACTTAAGAGTCATGCCGGTTCATTCCAATTACTATAAATAGATATATGTGCAATATTACCTATGTTCTATAAATGTTGCATATGTTGTTAACTTATGTAATCTACTTTTTTCACGGAGACGTTATATTTTTCCTTGTTTTTGTGAATTTTAAAAAAGGAAAATCAACCTTATTGTTTTTGTTACCGTCAATAAATCACTAAATCCGCATTATACGAATGTTTTTTTTGCTATCTACGAAACGAAATTTACTCCCAATTTTTCCGCAATTTACTACATGCTTTCTATATTTGGGTGGCATCACTGGATACTTAGTAATGCTTTCCGCACTACGCTGCGCCGCGCCCACAAATTTTTAAGTATTCCGCTTTTCCACACATGTCTCGGATGCATTTCCTTATCACGTACATCTCTCCGATAAATATAGTAAGCATAGATAGATTTGTTTGGACTTCCATAAGAACTTTCATCCCCTCTTTCACACCCATGTAGGTCGAAATTTCAAAAAGGCTTGAGCAAAAAGTTTTTTTCTTTTCACGCGCCTAAATACAAATTTTCATGGTTTTATCTTCAATAATGACGGACTTCCATACAAACTTTCATCCCTATTTCAACCACTTAAAGCCTTTTTTCGCGAAAAAAGGTAGCCTATATTATAATATTGGCATGGATAATGAAGAAATTTTGCAAATATAATTAGCCTTATCTAAAGATTCCTTGTTGTCAGTCGCTACTTTTACAGTCGTTGATCTTACATAACTCAGTTGAGAAATTCGAATCAAGAAAAGGCTCGTGTTAAACAGCCTCGACATAAGGTCAGCCAAAAAGGGATCAGTACTTTGTTCAAATGTCAATAAGATGGCGCATACGAATGATAAAAATAGCTGTTTAGTGGATTTATCGCGATAAAAGATATTTGACCAGTCAAAATCTACAGATAATCAAGCACACCAAAAATGTGTATATCAATACACTAAAATACCAAATCAAAAATCGCGCACAGATTTCTCTTAGATTTAATAAAAGCAATCGAAAGGCTTCTGCGCTTATATTTTCTAATGAAACCAAATTATTAGAAGTTTCCAGAGTGGCTTAAGCAGATTTAGTGCATTTTTTTGCTTGGAAATAAAATGTCTAGAATTCTATGAACTATATCTGTACTTATACTGGGATCCATTAGTTTCAGCGAAGTCTGCTGCAATTGTAAATGCACTGGTTTTATTATGAAAGTCCACTCAAAATCTTTAAACTTGACTATATAAAAGTTTAAAAATTCGAAAAAAGAAAACAAAAAAGGACTATATCCGCAACCTTGTCTCGCTTTTCCAAGGAAAACAGACCAATACGATTTATACGCTCGTAACAGGGTGGGAGAATCAAAGGGGAATTCCAAGGAATATCTAAAAGCGCAAATCTAATGAAATTGTACTATATATGTAGACTCAATGCCGCCGATGTGAATAGCATAGAAGGAGTTCCACACCTGGGAAGCATATTCAAGTATTGGTCTGACAAACGAGTTATATAAAGCCAAAGAAACCTGGAGGCTAGAGAATTCCCTGGACCAACGCTTAGTGAAATCGAGCATAGAGCTACCTCTAGATACCGCATAATTAATATGTCAAACAAAGTCAAGCTTCGCATCCAACTTCACGCCAAGGTCATTAACAGATTGAACGCAAAAACGAAGTGAGATTATTGCCAGAACTTCTCACTGGATAAATGGGTTAAAGTATTTCCTAAACAACATTGTCTCTATTTGCAATTCTTGGAGTATACCAATCGAATCCTTGAAGTGTCCTGATCAGTGTTTGTTCGGAGATACACTCCCCCAAATCACTCCCTTCCCCTCAAAATGGCGTCCAAAAATACTCTGTCTTGGACGGACGGGCACCCTGTAAAATCGTTATAGCTCCGTACAAGGACATCACAGGATAATGACCAAGGATTCATTTGGAAAAAGACACTTGTGGCTTTTCAACGGTATCAACCAATTGGGTCTTCCAAAAGTTATTCAAGCTGAATGTTGACCAAAAAATTCACATGACCAAAAAATTTATATTTATATTTATTCAAAGGACATGACATTTTGAGGGGGAGGGTGTGATTTTTGGGGAAGGGCCCCCAACAAACGTTGATCAAGATGCTTCAATGAATCCATTGGCGTATCACATGTACCGGAAAACCTGTATACATGCTGCTGATGATATTTAGTAGTGTTGTGAAAGGGATGATTTTTTCTTTAACAAGACAATTTCTTTAGAGTTCGATTGTGAGGCGAAATACTATCTGTGGTTAAGTGAACATAGTTCTCTTGGGAGAATGCCTTAAAAGTTCTGCACTTTCGAGAGTATATTATTTTTGCTAATTAAACTTTGAACCAATCGAAGTCACCAATGAAGGGTCTTATTTACTCTAAAATTCTGGTGATGGGTTTATTTCACTGCTTTCCTTCCTCTTTAAAGAAAAGCTGCTTATGCTTCCAACAATATCGTGGCTGCTTGCTGAAAACGTTGTTATTGTTGTTGTTTTTGCTGGGATTGCAATAACGAATACACGTAGGTACAGCTATAAGCGATCAGCTGTGCTTCGCATATCACGAATTTTTCTCTTCATTTCCATATGACCTATAATATGCATCTTAAGAAATAACTTTTATTGAAACAATTGATTGGTTTTCAATTTGCGTAACAAGGTTGACCTGTTTGTCGATAATTAAGAATGATATCTTGGCTGTAAGAAGTTGAAAGAATTTCTTGTTGAAAGAAATGTAATAGACTGAAATCAACTAGCAAACTCTTTTTTTCATATACTTCGAAAATTAATAAAAATATACGAAAGTCGAGAAAATAATGCGCCCGTAAACACTGCTGTTATTTCGAAGGCTGCTGTTAAGGAATCCGGCTTCGAGGAAATAGATCACATACCTTACCCTTCATATTCACCCCCAAGTGACTGTATTATATTTGCCAAACTAAAATCAGATTTGCGGGGAAGGAATTTTAACTCCGACGAAGAAATCTATGAGGCTTTTAGGCAAAATTTTAAAGACAAGTTTTCAGACTGCTCTTTAAATGGTATTAAAGCACTTATTAAAAGATGTGAAAAATGTGTGAAATAAAGGGAGAATATATTGAAAAGTATCCGTGGTCTTTTTCCTCTCTCACCCCTCCTCCTACCTAATCGATGAGATTAACAAATTCGATTATGTGGACAAAGCTTAATATGAACATAGCTTAGTTTAGCATTCGCTCTTGCAAGCATCTTCAATTTTTTTAAAATGCCAGATTACAACTTAATATTTGCAAGAAACTCATCCTAAATAGTCATCTCTTTAGGTTCTTAACAAGTATATTTTAACCTTGAGACATGAGTAACTACAGTTCCAATTTGGCAAAATATGCAGGAATCCACACAAATATAAAATATGGCAAATGAGTCCTGCTTTACAAAATTCATTAGTGAGGATAACTTACCTTTGAGTGGTCGACCCAAATAGAAGACCAAACCATATCGGACAGTCGGAAGGGTTAATGTCAGCGTTGTACACAACATCCGTGTAAATGTCACCAAAGAGCATGTTTATTTTCGCTTTACGACTTAATTACTCCATCCGACATCAATTGTTGAGGTAGCCAGTGCTGAAACTAGAATGCTGCACTCATTTGTTTCCACCGGGAACACGCTCGTACGCACTTGGCCATAAGTAACAATGCGTTCCAATAGCTGTCGAAAATAAATTTTATCGACATTATAGTGGCTATTAACAATTCTATAATTACGCATGCAATGCATATTTGACCAGATTTAATTAAATTCATTCCAAGCACAGTGGACGGGATGGAAGAGCAAATTTCCGATTAATTCGTTTGCGACAAAAGACCTTGCTGTGGAAGCAACCAGCAGAACGTGACCTAAATTAGTGGGATTATTTTATAAAACTGCATTCACCACCTGAGATAAATGGAGATTAACTGGCTGAACTATTTTCTAGATAAAATTAAATGTTAAACGTAAAATTCTTTTGGGGCACTTTTCAAAATAATCCATGAATAAATATTTGCAGGCTTGCGAAAAACTTTCAGTAGAACATGAACGAAACGCTCTCAGCGAAAACACAATCTCATGATGGGTGCGATTTCGCGTATGTATCTAATTAAAAATTTATTCCTCAATCTCCTTCTGCTGATATCTCTTTACACATTCAGAAATGCAATAAATAAATTTCAGCACGGGAAGTGGGAAATAGGGGTGCAAGGTTTCATAAGCTATGAATTTCTGACTGTTTTTTTAAGGTATTGCATAAGCTCAGGGGACAACTCTATGATGCACACAGTACAGCTTAGGCGGAAGGAAATTAAGGATAGGGAAATTGGGAAATTTTAACCGGATAAATTATAATGATTGTAAATCTTGGGTACATTATCTGGAATAAACTATTACTATTATTACTATTACTATAAATATTGCAAGTGAGCCACAATATTTGGCTCGAAATTATTACCCAACATCCCAGTGGCTTCACAAGTACAATTCTTGTCAATAGAATTGCCCCAAAGAAATCCCCGTGTCCTGTGCGGGATTCGAATCCATGCCAACAGAGGAGAAAATCTGCAAACGTGCGCCTCAACCCGCTCGACCTCTGACATGGGTATTATTATTTATTTTGCCAGAATTTTATGTCCCATGCTACATTTTGTGCTTTATTATTTCGCAAATTGAAACTTTACATCCCACATATGTATAAATATGTAAGGCACATGAAAATTATTATTTTTAAAATGTGATTATCTGGGCTGAATTTTTAGGTTTTCATGTTTTCTGTAACTACGACCTGCGGAGAATATTGCCTAAAAGTTTTAAGTTAATATGTTTAAAATTCGATGAGTTATAGACGTTCAAATCGAACACTTCATCAGCACTAAAACAGGAATAATTGTGCGGAGAACTAATTGCAAGTCTGCCTCTTTCTACATACTTTTGTGAGTACAGTACTATGGCAGTGATGCTATTATTGTAAAGAAAGAATGCATC
>QYTT01084135.1:12890-24652 GCA_006980735.1 Dasypogon diadema
TGTGCTCTTCCGATCTACAGAGGAGAAAATCTGCAAACGTGCGCCTCAACCCGCTCGACCTCTGACGTGGGTATTATTATTTATTTTGCCAGAATTTTATGTCCCATGCTACATTTTGTGCTTTATTATTTCGCAAGCCTTACGAGTTATAAACACAAACAGCCAAATTTTATGATGTTACTAAATTGAAACTTTACATCCCACATATGTATAAATATGTGAGGCACATGAAAATTATTATTTTTAAAATGTGATTAACTGGGCTGAAGATGCTAATGCTCAGATAGAAAATTCAAAAATATCGATTTTTAGGTTTTCATGTTTTCTGTAACTACGACCTGCGGAGAATATTGCCTAAAAGTTTTAAGTTAATATGATTAAAATTCGATGAGTTATAGACGTTCAAATCGAACACTTCATCAGCACTAAAACAGGAATAATAGTGCGGAGAACTAATTGCAAGTCTGCCTCTTTCTACATACTTTTGTGAGTACAGTACTATGGCAGTGATGCTATTATTGTAAAGAAAGAATGCATCGGACACCCCCAAAAAGGAATAGGGAATCAATTACGTGAATTAAAAAAGAAAAACCAAGAATGGCACGCTGAAATTTTTCTATGGTTTAGCGATCCGGCGAAATTGTGAATCTGTAAATAAGTGAGAGACAAGCTTATGCAAATGGTGAACCTTCGTCTTTCCAACGTTATTACGAGGCTCTATCTGAAGTGTACTAAATGCTATTAAGCCGATCTACGAAGAATTCAGTAAACAAGAATTGTTGGAACGATGTGTTGGCAGTTTCAACAAAAACAATAATCAGTCGATACCAACGGTACAACTTGCTGCCTGTGTGTTGTGTGTGTGGTGACCAGTTATTGCTGCAAATGTTCTCACAGTTTTGTTGCAATCGAGGATTCAGTCCGTATTACCACGGCAGAGCGCCGCGCGCAGGAAGTCACTCGTGATGGACGACAACTTCGTCGGCAGCAGCAATCTATATAAGTAGAAATATAAACATACGGCATCACCAGAACATCGTTTCTGCTGGGACCAAGGAACTGCAATGGGGTGAACTGCTTGGTCAGCTTCGTGCTGACGCTGACTAAGTCCACGATTCAGCTCTATTGTTTGAGGGTGGAGAGTGGGTATTACACCACGGACACAGTACACGAGCACACAGAGGCCCTTAAGTCCTTCTTCGTTGCAAGGTTGCAGAGGCGCTTGCGTCTCGAATACCTGGCAGCGAAGCAGGTCACATTCAACTGCACCTGGCCGCCGCTGGCGAAGTGTATATAGATGAAGTATAGAATTCTACGTAGGTTAAGTGCAAACGACCTCAGTACATATATCGTTGCCCGCATTTCAATAAAATGCACCTCAAACAGCGCCTGCAAATTGCGCAACAACATAAACTCTGCAAAAATTGTCTTAGTTCCACTTATGGTACACTAGACTGCATAATACTATGGACACTCAAGTAGTATCAATACCATGATATAGATACCATGTCAGATCTTTACCATGTAGTATAGCCGACCCCTGACACACAAGCGTCATGTAGTAGCTTAATTCTAACCGTATCAAAAAGGGGAATGCTATAAAAGTGTAGTAGAAAAGAGTAGCCAAGGAATGCTCATAACTAAAATTCCTTATTTATTATTTCTCGAAATTCAAGGGGTGTTTTTCAAAATCAATGTTCCTTAGCACTCGTATATGAAATACAATATGAAGCCCTCTCGATATGGAAATGTTTGTCGAGATCTTAGGCACGAAATCGCTATAGGCTTTTTGGTAGTTAAAATAAAATCAGAAAAATTATTTAACTTGCAAATATACCGAATATTACTTCACAGCAAGCTATTCTCGATTTGACTGTCCTTATCTTAGATATAAAGCACACAATATCAGTATTTCTGGTCACGAAGTCGTCAATGACTTAAGAGTGGTTCAGCTAATATGAAAATTTCAGCAAAACATTTAACCCGTAAATGTACTGTCTTATTTTTAAGTGGTAAAAGTGTGCCTGTGAATCACGTCTCCAAATGAATTATTACCTCCCGCTTCAATGTGAAGGCCTTAGGATACTAGACTTTTCCGAGCGAAATGTTGTTCAGCTAACCGTCGAACTGATGAACACCTATCTACATGAAGTCTGTTACCTATAGCCTATATACCCGCACTTTTGTCTTTAGATCCGGCTTCGAGGACAACTACGGGCCTCGCGGATTCCTGGGGCGCTTTACTGCCCCATTGCTAATATAATCAAAACAATAAGAGAAGCTGATATCGTCGACCTTGAGAAGCGGGAGAACCCCTTACTTGATGGGGTCCGTAGTCCTTGCTGCAGGATATCCGATCCCAGGTGAACCACTTTGAGCGGGAGCCGTCAACGCGGCTATATGATTCTGGGCACTTTTTTTCCTCCAACGAATTTGGTTTGATTATTATCCTGGATAAAGGAAAAATTCACTTCACTTTTCTGTCTTACCTCCTATGACGCTCCTCCCAATCTTGCACTTAACAGTATTTTCTTCAGCCAACACTCACAATCGGCTAAGATGTTGATTCGCGGAAAATTCTACACTTCGTATTTTGCGTTGGCAGGCTCAATTCCCTAACGCTCACAGGAGTTTTCCACCCGCGAATTTACACCGACCACAAGATTCTTCGAGATTCCTCACCAGATCAATGAATCTCCTTTAATACGGGAAACCTGCACGCGCTCCCCGACGGCACCCGTGGCCATGCAGTAACACTTGGAAATTCAGCCTGGCTTCGGTTTTCTTAAACTTCCTTTTTATTCTTTTTGCGTGGTGCACTCTCCGTTTTATCTGTTCTTTACCTTAAGGATCTCCGAGGGAAAATGCTGAGCGCTGTCTCTTATGACTTGCGTGAACCTTATTCTTTACCACACGCATACTCACGCCGCTATTGAGATGCTTTCGTGATTGTAAGCATCTCGAAGCTTCGCTTTTGTTATGTCTCGATCGTGTCATCGTCCTAGCCAATTGCTTTTGGCTTTTATGAGTATTAGTGTACCGCCTCCGTAATATACTGCCAGTGCTTTAAAATATTAGTTAGATGTAACTTTACACTCGCCAAATTCCATATAGTGCATAAGTCGCTGGAAGTAAGAAGCACACGAAGAGGGATTGCAGTGTTGACTTCCGAACGCATCTCAGACCTGTCAAAGGTGACAAGTCTGAGATGTCAGACGCGACCACAACAATTTTTAATCGAAAAATAGCACGTAATAACCGAGGCTTCGCTACAAACGGGTTCGTTTTAACCGGACTCTACTGTATTTTGGTTTAAAAAAATGTAAACAGGACCAGACTGATAAAGAACGATTTTAATCATGGAAATAACAAAGAGCTCAGATGTGACTACACCAAACGTATGAGATCAAGTGGCTTAATAGACTTAAAAGGGAAAAGGCAGTACCGGATTATTTAAATTAAATGTTTTGCGTTGTGATGGATTGTTTGGACAATTTGACGAAGACACACACACAATAAAGAACACATTGGATTTGAAAATATATATAAAAAATATACTTAATTCCTAGCAAAATTAATTACCACTAAGTTATAATAAATTCCATTTTAAAAAGAAAATGTAACCATACATAATATCATATTAGGGTACTTTGCATCATATAATGGTACAGACACAAATGTACTACACTTTAACTGTAATGTTAACTTATTATATTAGTATTATAAAAACAATTCAAAATAAAATAAAATTAAAATATGATAAAACGGTCACTAAGAGAAAACATTTTTTCTTAGAAGATTGCCAACGAAAGTTAGTTAAGATTTATTTTTCATTTGTTACCTGAAGCTGAAGATGTTCGGTAAAATTGTCATGAACTTTTCCCCTTTCGACAAAGCTAAGAGCTTTCGGAAATACTCCAGAAGGGGCCGAATTTCCGAGTGAGCGCAATGCATGAAACTCCTTTCCACTTTCGCACTTGCTTCGAATGCAATTTTCAGGACTTGCTCGTTCAGTTGCAATCCTTTAGGGAATCACTAGCATCCATCCAAAAATTGTGCAAAAAATTAAAGGTGAAAGATGGCTCACTGCTTTATGCAACAAATGCGCATGAATTCAATTAAATTTTAATGGTAACAGGAAAACACTTGCATTCATGGATTTTTATTCAATCATTAGCCGAGTCCAGATGAAACTATTAATAATTCATGCAGGAGAAATGTTCCATCTTGTATCTTTAAGCAATCTTCCCCTCAAATTATTGACTCATTTATAATCCTTACGGAAATCTTAAGCCGTATAAAATTGATATTCCCCAAAGTATCCTCTTTCTTAATTAGGTGGTAATCACTGACGTAAAACCACCTTACAAATTGTCACCAAGCCGAAACATTACAAGTGAAGCTCGTGCATTAGAAAAGCACGATATCGATCTCAATTGTACAATTAGCACGGAGAAAGTTTGTGTCAAATGTCGAGACAATCTCTCTGGTGATAACCACACAAGTTCAGGTGACAGTGGAATGTTTGTAGCCTCTGCCAGGAAGTGTTATCCTCTACAAACAGACCAAGGTAGGGATGGATACAAGCCCCACATTCCGCAATCCCTTTCCTCGAACCCATGAAATTTTCATCCATTAATCCTAAGATAAATTTATGTCTGGACTTCCAGGTTAAATGGCATCGGAATGTTGATGTAGGGTAATGTTTTGGGGGTGTACGTTGCGATGGTGTCAGCTATATGTCTGCTTTGGAGGAGCACTAGTAACAGAAAATCGATTTCCAATAACAATGGACCTAAACAACCATTAATCTTCCTTGCCTACATATTGGCCAGACTCAATATCTCCCGTCCGTGTCCAAGTCGTACTAAGCGAGATTAAATTTATCGTTCTAATAGGGGACCGTGTACTGGACATTTTAAGATGATTAAAAAGAAATTTTTTATCATTCGCTTGAAGACATGTGTTCAGATTATGCCTCGTTATTTTGAGGATTTTTGAAAGAGTTGAACGTTAAACGTGTAGCAACCGAGGCCAGAATTGCATCGCAAGTAATTTCAAAAGCTTTTCAAAAGAACTTTTTCCATTTTTATTAATGTTATTCTAGGTCGTAAAACGTTATATACGTATATGTCATTTGTTATTATTTTGTCTTAAACAATCGCAAAGGAGGAAAAGTAACGATTATAGAATAGATTTTTAGAATTATTGTAAATTTCAACTTACAGCAATATCAATAAAATTTATATAACAGGTCAGTTTATCCACTAGAACCAAAAATTTATCTTTTTCGTATTATCCCATCATAAGTAGAAATTTACCTGACAATATACTCGTACATATTTCTTTATAGCAATAAAATTTTAGGCTAAAATTATTTTAGTATTAAACCTTCTTTGTTTCCTTTGATTTAAATTGCCAGAAATATTTTAGCTGTGTTATACAAAGCTTTACCTCGATTAGTTTTGATTTTTTTTAATTTCTTATTTAGGTAGTGCGGTCCAAGTACTCGTGGCCTAAGGTAGAAAGAGGGGTGAGGGAGAAAAAAAGACAGTGGTTATTTCTCGATACATTCTCGCTTTATTTCAACACATTTTTCACATCTTTTAATAAGTGCTTTAATACCATTTAAATAGTAGTTTGAAAATGCTGCGTAACCGCTGTAGCGGTTAGCTACATTTTCATTTCCTTTCTATATTTATAATCGTTACTAATTTAAATTCAAATCGAAAAATGTCTGAATAATTTTGCAATTAGTGTTCATGTTCTTCTTTGAAAAATAGGCTATCGTTCATCTCAGACACACATCTACTTTCAGTAAAATTGAATCTACATAAAAGTTTTGTTTGTGTAGAAAAATATTTTCCTACAGAGCTTTAAAATAGGAGAATTGGTTAAAAACTAATAATTTTATTAAGAGAAATAATTATAATATTATCATATAAAAATCCTATAATTTGACAAAGAAATAAATTACGTATTAAAACTAACTAAAAGCTAAAAGGTTTTTTTCAGTAAAAGTTTAAACGAAAGATTTTGAAGAAATATCCTGAAAGCATTTTGGAAAGTTTATTTTATAAGTGCAATTTTCTTAAAAATAAAAATTTATCCTACGAAGAACAGTGATGGGCATTTACGCGTAGAATTGCATTTCGGGGTAAACAATGCGTAGATAATGTAGATAATTCATAGTTTACGTAGACAATGTAAACTTTTGGTAGAGTCAGGCCCCATTTATGTGCTTGCTCCGTACTTTAGCTGATTTAGCAAAGCTAATTAAAAAATAAGTTTTTCTGCACCAAATAATTGTATTGTATGGAGCTAGTTGTGTAATTTTTCCATACAAAATATCACATTTTAACTGGGCTTTATGTACTGGCTGCATATAACTAAACTAAAAAAATAGAACTAAATCGGAAAATGGTTATGTCAAGTGCATATTTAGCGCAGTTTGCTACTTTAGTTCTGTTAAATTTCTTGTATATAAGCAAGGCTATTGTAAACAATGCAACATTTGATAAATTTGTACGCATATCGTATTATGATCTGAAAAAAATCAAATAATGGAATAATGAATCCCTGGCTCTATATCTGGTTCTCTGAATGGGACAGAAAATTTTAAGAGAAAAGGATACATCACACTATATATCTCATTTTTATTAAATGTCTCTATGAAAAGAGCACTAAATATCCCAGCCCAGTGAAGAAATTGCTTTTAAAACATATTTTTTTAATTGACAACGACATCTTATACACAAAAAACACTAGACAAAACAAAAGCGGTGTGCACGCTTTGATTCATACTGTCTCTAATCAATATACAATACGGATATTCTCTAAACATTGTCCAACTGGAAATATTACAACTAGAAAAGATATATTTGCTTGAGAAATGACATAAATTTCCTACGTTACCTACCAGAAGTGTCAGACACATCCAATTTTCTCATTGTTTCTATTAACAAAACATTTCAAGACTGTCTGGGTAACGAGAAAACATGAAAAATTTATCAAATCTGCAGGTTAGAAAAGATATATACTCAAGATCTCGTATACTCTTGTAATTGCCGCCTTTTACAGGTATAAGGAAGAACGACATAAATCAAATTTGTAAACTATCAATTTAACCTGTTCTTCCCTGACACCACAGAAATATTTTAGTCTATTATTCTTGAGCCAGTGCTAAAAGAAACAATAGCTATCCCCTTAGGACAACTCGTTTCCCTTATAATTACATGCCAAAGCTACCGTTTCCTTGGGTTGCTGTATCTTCCAGATTTCCTCAGAAATTAAGTCTTACATCCTCTTAAAATTATTTAATATTAATAAACCTTTGTTTTCATAAAATATAATAATCGAATTTCTCGAAATTTTTCCGGAAATTCCGCAACCTACGCATTTTTTTAAAGTACCTGCATCGTTCCAGAAAATACAATTAGTATTAATTCGGAACGACGGGTGGTACCCTCGCCTGTGAAGAGGTTTTTTTGCAGAACGCACCAGTGGTACTCTGACTAGTAGACAGGTATTTTTGCGGAACGCAGTGGTGGTACACTGGTACCCAATTTGTTAATGCAACTTCTTTTTCACTATTAGAAAAAGAGTAGCTAACTTTTAAATTCTCATCTAATCCCCTTTGTTTTCCACTCTATGTTTGCGAACCTTTAACTCATTGAGATGTAAAAAATACTTCAACCGGGAAATTAAATAGGTCAGGTATTGTAAATATATAAAATACATGTCGCTGTAATCAGTTTGTTTTTGGATGAAGTGTAATAAGGATCATAATTTAACACTAATGCTAGTTGCAACTAATGCAAAATTATTCTCAAATCCTAAGAAAATTACCTTTCATTTCACGTCTCTCCATTTTTGAATTGTCAATAGCTTAATTTAAAGTCAAATATTAATTTTTGGATTTTAATTAGGAACTATTGGTTTACTGATTTCAACTTCTGTTGTACTTTTTCAATTTTGGCACTGAAAACTTAGTTTTTGCACCACTTTATAATCTGAGCAGTTGTACTAGAACTTATTTACATTTCATGGAAATCGGAAGGAGCAATAACTGAAGTAAGTCGACATTTTAAGATTTTTGAATTCAAAAGTTTCTTACTTCTGTAGGAAAGACTGTAGGTAGTAAAATTGGATTTTTATAAGAGACAGTTTTCTCTGGACAAAAGGGAAATGGAGAAATATTAAAAATGTAAACTTCTAGAAAAATGAATGAAGAGTTAGTAAAATACAAAATGAACTTGAAAGAAGAGCAGATATAAGAAAAAACTGAAATCAAATACTCCTAATGAATAAAATATATTAGGAAATAAATGTTTTCTGAAACAATAACAATAATATTTTACGGATAATAGTGCTAAAAAACATCGTTTATTCGTACATTCCTCTTTGTCAAATTTATTACATAATTTAATTCACATAATATTCGTTGTCTACATTGTTGACATAGATTACATTGTCTACGTTAAATACTGCGACGAAGACTACATCATTTTTTACGCGTCGACAATGGCGTAATTTACGTCGTGTAGACAATTTGCCCATCACTGACGAAGAAGTGCAAAATAAAACAAGAACTGATTTTCAGTTATTAGTGAATGGAGCATTGCTGGTAACAGAATAACACTCTTATCAAGCTTTGGCTCATAAGTCACTAAAGAGAGCATTTTAGTAAAACCAAACTGTTGGGGAAAAATCATAGTGGAATTTAAATTTTCTTTATTTTCGGTAAACTGACAACGACCCCGTCTGTGTTTAACTTAGTTATGTGAATTTGTTACCCTATATAAAAGTTTTATAATTTTTATAACTGTAATCGATTTATTTCTCTACTTTTTGAAAAAAGATAACAATAAGAGAAAGAAAATGAGATTTTTTGGATAACACCCTCAACTTGCAAATTTGTTGCTGTGCGTAAATCGATTGTCCATGATTTTACCAGGTAAGTCCAGGCTTAATTTCATTTGTTTAGCCCCAAAATAAAGTCTAGATAAGTAAGTTAAATGCCGTATCTTCAAAAATATCAAATTTCTATATTCTTGCATTAACGTAAACAAAATATTTATATTTACCATACACACTGAGGGCCTTTCCGAATCCAAGTCAGAAAATAAGCTTAGCTATTATAAAAGGTCAACTAACGTCAAAATAAAATCAAGTCAACTCAATAGTTCACTTCCTTGCGAAGCAATCCTGTGATTTAATTGCTATACAAAATAGGTAATCTCGGTAGCATCGATTCGAAATTGGACGGGTTTGTCTTGACATTGCGTCACATATTGTTATATCGGGACAAAGACGAAGATAATGACTTCGGATTCGGAAAGGCCCCTAGTAAAAATGCGATGCCTTTAGTAAAAAGGGTTGTAAAACCATACATCATCTGCGGTATCTATAACAAGGAAAGAAGTTATAATTGATTCAGACCAATTATGTTGTACTCCAGACGGACGCAAAAAAGCTACAGCTATAACTTGTCCCTGTAAGATAACTGTAAAATAATCTGTTCTCATAAAGCACTTTTATTGCCCAGGTAGTTTACACAAAAATTAGTTTGTATTTAGATTGATACAGTAAAAGGGTAATAAAATTATTGTTAGCGATGGAGCGGCACCATGTTGTAACGAAATTATAAAAAATATTAAATAATGTTCCTATTACGCTTTTAATTCCTGTTTTTCCTTTCATTATGCCTAAAATTGCAAGTAAGTATGCAATAGATGTTCTATCCTTTGCTTGTACAATGTTTATTATAAAAGAGGTTATACAAAGGAATTACCACCAACAGGACGGAGCACCAGCATATTTCGCGAACACTGTTAAGCAAAAACTGGATGAGAAGTATCCTTATCGTTGGATTGGATGAGGAAAACCTATTTCTTGGCCTGTTAGATCTCCAGACCTTACTCTGCTGGACTTTTTTTATGGGGAGCGATGAAGGATAAAAAATACTCAAGACTTGTTCCGAATAAAGAAGAACTATTGTTGCAAGCCAAATACGGGAGAGGTTTAGTACAATTACCCTAAAACAATGATTGCAAAGGAGGCTACTAGCATGCATCCAAAATAATGCAGGACATTTTGAATAGATTACTTAAGATGGAAATCAATTATTGCATATAATTACTTAAGTCAAAAATATTATTTATTAAAAATTGTTAAATTCTCGTATTGAAAATTCATTTAGTTTATAAAACCCATTTTAGGTTTCTTCGAATAGATCTCGTGTGTTAAGTTCTACATGGACGATACATAGCTCATTGGAAAGGTAATAAAATAAGAAATTCCACGAAAATATATATACCCTGTATACATATACGTCATCTTGAGTTCATAAAAGCTGATGTCATATTCGTAAACAGTAAACGTAAAATCCATTATATTAACCATTTCGTAAACATGCTTTTGAGCTGAGGGCTGTGAATATATAGAAGAAAAGTGCTATTGTGTTGTTACCAGGCGCAATATCTCCATGAATAATGCTAAAAAGGAGAAAAGAAAAAAAGCTAAAAAAAATTACCCACCAGCGAGACGACCCAGGACTTGCGAACTTCGAGTGGAAAATCCTGTAAAGAATACAAAATAATAGGTGTTAGTTAGTTTGAAATACAAAGACAAAATGATAGGCGTTAGGTAATTTAAAATGTTATTATTATTTCTAAAGACTGAATATGTTTCATGAAAACATAATTGGAAAACAGACTTAACAGATAATGCAACGAGCACAGGTTTTCAGAATTCTTAGGCCGCTATATGGAATTTTGAATCTGTTAGTAGGGAACACTTGAAGTTGAGAGAGCGAACAGTGCAGTACGAAGTGAATAGAATTGTAAGAATAAATCTTCGAAGGCGAACTCGGTTGCATTTTTATTTCGTTACGAGTTATTTAAAAGTGATTGGCCCAGGTTTTATTTTAACCTGTACGTTAAAGATTGGAAAGCAAGAATTCTAAAAAAGGGTCTAAGGAATTGGAAATAAGAGACGTCCAGCATAAAAATCGGAAGAATTCAGTCCGTCAAAGTTCCCGAGTGTAACTCGAAACATAAATATTAGCGAAATTTCCCCAACTCAGCTGATCTTTACGAAAGCTCCGTGAGCAAATTCGCGAGGAGAATCACGTTCTCTGAGGCACACACCCACACAGTAGGACTTTGCATAAAATTCACTCACCGGTACTCTGTTCTCTGTTCCGCTACTGTTGACCCGTTAAGGAAGAGGTACATTCCACGGTGCTTGATTTGGCGTGCCAAAAAATACTAAGTGGGAAACCGTAAAAGAAAAAAATCAACGCGTTCCCACACCCAGAGCCCCTAAGCGCGTGCTAAAACCCGGATTGGAATTTCCACCACTGCACTTCCTTCACTGGGCACCAATTTTGACACTTTTTCCGCACACTACTGGCGACACGTCTATCGCACTTTTCGCGCATCGCGGCCACTACAATACCCGCACTTTTACAACACTCCCACAACACTTTCACATATCGCGCACATACCGCACACTCCACACACAGTCCGCCTTAGCCGCACCTAGCCCTCCGGCTTCACTGATTTTGGGCATCAAATTCCTTTGCGCGTCGTTTGGCAGCCAAACTGAAAACTCCTGATCTGAGACCTTACGTACCGCTCTCAGCTGCAACACAGTGCGTGCTCTTACCTCTTCTGCTTGCAGCAGCAGCGCGAAAAAGCTCTTCCGAACGCCACTAACGCATAAACCGGAGAGTCCGGCGCATAATCGGCGAAGCTCCA
>QYTT01084140.1:0-15451 GCA_006980735.1 Dasypogon diadema
CGGCGCTTATCACCCCATTTTACGGTACCTAATATATGTAAAATAATTGTCCCCAAGAGACTTCTACAATTCAAGAAAAACACCACAATCAAAAAATAAATTAAATAAATAACAAAAAACAGTAGACAAGTTATTGCAACACCTCTTTAACACGCAGGAAGGAATGCCATCAGGACCGCTCGAGAAGTTGTCAAGAAGATCAGAAATTCGCTTCGAAATAGAAAGCTACGTCAAAAGTAAGATTCTTGTTCTGGAGAGTGGTATAGGTGAGAGTTTTGTCAAAATAGAAAAGTCGCCTGGACTAAAATCGCAGTTATCAATGCTAAATACAGAACTGAAAAAAGCAGCAAATAGATCAGCGATCGTTTGAGGATTCCCACTTTCGCAACCATCACAAGACAAAAAAGCAGAGAAACCGTCAGATTTGCGCTTGATATTCACAAACCTACATAATAGACCCGGGTCATTTCGTAAGCTCAGCCTCATGTCTGAAATGTACTCGTTATAACATGCTTCGGTATCGGACACATAGTCATTACGATTAATCGAATATTCAATATAGAAGAACTTATTAAAATACATCCAAAACAGCTAAGAAAACTGGCAAAGACCAGAAAAATATTTCTAAAAGTGATAAGAAAAGAAACGCAAGAGGAAAGAACATTCTGATACCGGAATTTCATCGAAGGTTTCGATAGTTTTGTGAATGATATTTTTGAACATATTGCTGCTGAAGTCGTGAAATTCAAACCGCAGGCAGACTTTTATTAACTGGTGAACTTGCTTGAAGAAACTAAAGCTGTTGCAAAATAAGAAGAATCAATATGATCAGTAAGTGCTCTTATTACCAGCAAAAAATTTTAAATGTCAATTAGATACTGGAGCGCTAACCAATGTCATACCTGTCAAAATTTTAAATGAATTAAATATTGAAACGGAGTCTTCTTCCGGTTTCGGAGCAGAGCGGACATATATCATCATCTGTGACTCAGTTGTAATCAAGCCATCATGACCTAGTGTTATTCTAGTGAGCCTTCGGTGCCCAATGGTGACTCTTACAGGAGAGCTTCCAAACCAAGATGGAGAAGAAGAAGAATATTGAAACGAATTTCGAAAAATATAATGCCAAAATAACAACATTTAGTTGAGATACAATACCAGTGTTAGGAAAAAGTTTGCTGACACGAGGGTAAAAGCTGAAGTTGAATTTATCGTGAATTCCCTAAAATAGCCGATAATGCTTGGTTTACCTGAGTGCATAAAACTGAAATTAATTAAAAAGATGTTTTAAGGGCCTATTCCAAAATACAATTCCATTTGTAGATCCTCCACGAAAAATTGCCTTTAAATTAATTGGTAGGCCTAAAACTGTCGAGAAAAGAAATAATCATTTCCTTATATGTTTAGACCCCAGAAGCTTAAATTAGATATCCAATTCCGAATATTGATCAAATAAAGTCGAAATTATCAGGCGTTAAGTTTGTCGCCGTCCTTGATGCTAACTCAGGGTTTTGGATGTCTCCACTTGATTCAAAAAGGTGCCGACCTTTACGCATTTACTATTTAGTACGCCTTTTGGCAGGTATCAATTTCTTCGTTTACCTTTCGGATTAAGTGTAGAATCCGAGATTTTCTACAGACTAATTACTGAAGTATTTTATGACCTTGATTTAATATTGATGACCTTCCAGTTTGGGAAAAAACAAAAGAGGAGTTCTGAAGAGTTAGAAATGCAAATTTAAAGTTCAATAAAAAAAATGTAAATTTGGTTTAAAACCGATACAATATTTTGTTCATATGTTTTACTGATATGCCCTCGCCAACCTGTGTAAAGGAGTTACAAAGTATCTTAAGTTTGATTAATTATCTTGGTATTTTTATAAAAGGTTAAATAGTGTATCAGCAGAACTCAAAAAGCAATCGTCTATAAATCAGGGAAGGCTCTTCAAGCGTTTAAAATCCCTTATTACGACTCCGCCTACTTTGGCGTACTAATAATCCTGATAAGCAAATTACAATATCAAAAGACTCATCTAAGTTTGCAGTAGGGCGATTTTACTGTGGACAACCAATCTGTCGCAATTTGCCTCTAAAACACTAGTTAAAATTTTTAAAAAGCCTTTATCTGAAGTCCTTCCCGTTGGAAAAATATCATCTTATAGCTGTTTACAAACTTGGTAAAATGCTCTAACTTGCTGATATTTGTACGCAAGCATCTTACTGGAAATACGTGTTGGCCCTTTGCAATCTAGTTTAGCCATATCAGAAATAAGGTTAGAAGAAATTAAAAGGCCTGACCACAAACGTCTCATACCTCCCCTAGTAACACAATTTTGGAATTTTAGAGAACAACTTTGGGCAATGGATGGTTTATTGTTTACATCAAGCAGTGTTATTATATCATAAAAACAGAACAAACATCTCTTGCATGAAGACCATGTAGACATCGAGCGGTGTAAACGTTGTGCACGTCAGATATGGGCACGAATAACGCGAATAAAGATAAATAAATAATCCAAATATATTAATTATGTTTTTGTCATATCTGGCAATGCTATTAAGGTTCAGTGCCATGAAGGTGAGCTTTTTGGGTTTTTCCGGTGGACAGTCGTCTCTCGGCATGAATGGAGCTCTTGAGGTGGCCAGCCGCCATCGTATTGTAAATTGTGTTCTTGTATATTTTCTTTTTTGGTGGATTAATAAAGAGAAGTGGGGGAATTTACAACAGTGGCGACGAAGATGGGATACGCCTGACGCGGATTTCTCCAGATTTCACATCGGATCTGCCCAACGTGATTGCGTTCAAGTTATACACGTGGTTGCCTTCTTCAGGCTCGTACTCTTATTACTCTAATTATCGATAAAGAGATTGCTATACTTTGCTACGTAAGCGATGATGACTACAGATACCGTCAATATTAGGAATATGCCCTCGAATTTTACGATTGAGTTTTTTGATGACACTCGAAATAAGTTTGAGCGTCTAAGTCTGGAGGGTGCATTTACTGTATTTCAAGTTACGGGAGATGACCTGAAGAAAAATGACTTGCTACATTTCGTGGAACCAACAACGTACGACATTCTGTGTGATGGAATCTCACCAGCAAAACCGGTGGTGAAAACTTATACAGAGCTGATTACCTTCTTGAAGGAGTCCTACAACTCGAAGCCTCTAGAGATAGCAGAAATATACCGATTTCATCATAGTTCTCAACAAGAAGGTGAGTCCATTCGTGATTTCGTTGCAGACTTACGCAAGTTGGCGGTCAATTGCAATTTTGGTTCCCACCTTACTATCGCCTTACGAAACCAGTTAGTATGTGGTGCCAGGCAGAAGAAAATACGTGATAGGTTATTAGAGACCGAAGATCTTACCTTCGAACGAGCAATTAAGGTTGCCACCAGCTTGGAAGTTTGCTACAAAAATTCATTGCAGTTGTCCACCGATCGCACAACGCAAGTGCAGAGTACGCATTCCATTGAAAAGTCAAAGTCGAAGGCCTGGAAGAAGAAGCAGCCAGGGGACGACGTTAATCGATCTTCTTATCCTGGTACATCCAAATCGTCAAACAACAGAGCGGGAGCTAAACCCAAGTGCTCAACATTTTGCAAATAAATTTAAACGCACTAAGTCTACGTGCAATTTCTGCAAGAAAAGGGGGCACTTAGCAAAAATGTGCCTGAAGGCCCAGAGGTCAGTGAACTCTCTTCATAGCGGCGAAATACAATACAGGCAGTATTAGCCAGATGTTCCCGAACCGGTTGTTTACGTGCATCAATTTGAGGCAAGAAATGGTGACAGTGACAGGTTTTGGCTTGACACCAGAGTGAACGGCATTCTGTTGTAGTTTGCAGATGGAGTTGGATACAGGCTCGGCAGTTTCAGTAATTACCGATAGATAAGTTTTGTACTTTATCCTTGAAGCAAACTGATTTACGATTAGTTACATATAGGATATAGTCATGATTTTCTAAACGTTGTAGGTGTTGCAACGGTGGACGCCTCTTTTCGAGGGAAAACATGTCGAGGGCTGAACTTATACGTAGTAGAATCGAGCTCGTACAAATCACCACTTTTCCGGCGAGAATGGATATGTGCCAGAATGGAAATGTGCCAGTGCCACTGTAAATAAAATGAATACGGTAAGTCCGGAGAAATTGCTTTCCTTGCATGCCACTTCCTCAAATTGCCAAGTGAATCGAGACATAACAGGTCTGCATGGTTGACTCAAGCGAATGGGCTACACTCATTGTTACGGTTATGAAACCTAACCGGCGAGTACGGCTTTGCGGGGACTTTAAGGTTACCCTTAACCCTTATATCCAATTAAATAAGCACCCATTACCGACGGTAGATGATCTATTTTCAACCCTTGCGGGAGGGAAGAGGTTTTCCAAGATCGACTTGCAGAAGGCATACTTACAATGCCCCGTTCGTGATGAGGACCAGGATAAGCTAACTGTATCTATCCATAAAGAGCTTTATAAGTGCACACGTTTACTATACGGGTTGAGTAATGCTCCCGCTATTTGGCAGAGGAAGATAGAAGAAATTCTAGCAGGTATATAGGGAGTAGCTGTATTTATAGATGACGTTTGTGTGACGGCCCCTACTAACGAGCTGCATTTACTTAGATTCAAAAAAGTATTTGAGAGGCTGCGCGAGAATAACCTACGGATCAATGCGAATAAACCGAATATTTTTAAATAAACCGAACTTTTTAAAGAAAGCGTCGAATATTGTGGATACATAATCAATCAAGCGGGTATTTGTAAAGCACCCTTAAAGGTGAAAGCGATACAGGAGGCGCCAGTACCCAGAAATGTGCATGAACTTAGAGCCTTCCTAGGGTTTGTAAATTGCTATGACCGTTTTTTGAAAAATCTTAGCGAGATCTTAGAACCCCTTCATGCTTTATTACGCTCGAACTCAAGGTGGAATTGGAGTAAATAGTGTCAAAAAGCGTTTGATAGAGTGAAAGGAATGGTACAATCAAAGGATGTGCTTGTACACTTTTCGAAAGATTTACCTATTTGTCTGGCAACAGACACCTCACCTCACCAGGGATAGGCGTAGTTTTATCTCACTTGTTTCCAGATGGGACGGCACGCCCCATTAAGTTCGTATCACAAACCCTTAGCCCTTCTTAAAGAAATTGGTCGCAAATAGATAAAGAGGCTTACAGCATTATATTCAGGGTGAAAAAGTTTTACCAATATTTATATGGTAGAAAATTTATTCTATGTACCGACCATAAGCCCTTAACTCAGATATTTTCGCCCAACAAAGGGCTACCCTGCATGCTAATGCAGACGGACTATCCCGACTACCTATTCCGTACGATTAAGATGTTGTAGAAGAATCGGATATTTTTGAGATAAACCAAATTGAATCACTCCCGACCAGTGCCGAAGAGATCGCGACATGAAATTAAGGAAACTCTACAACGCGTTACTTTCCGGCAAGAATATCAATAGGAGAGAAATCTGGGGCCTGAACCCTCTAGAGTTTTCCTTGCAGAAAGGCTGTATCATGAGAACACTCAGAGTAGTCATTCCCAGGAGCTTGAGGCAGGAAATCTAGAGAGAATTGCATGCCACTTACTTTGAAATTTCCCGTATGAAGTCCCTAGCACGAAGCTATTGCTGGTGGCCTAACCAAGGACTGCACCGAGTGCAAGCGAAACATAAGCAATCCGTCCAAGGTCATATATATATATATAGACCATGTAAGTTAGCAGGATCATGTAAGCGACGGAGGCAGGCCACCTGAAGAACAAAGACGCTATTCTTAAAGGGGGGAGGAGATGTCATATCTGGCAATGCTATTAAGGTGCAACATTTGTCAGGTTAAAATTTCCCAATCTCCCCTTCCCTAATTTCCTTACGCCTAAAGCTGTGCTGTGAGCATCATACGGCTGTCCCCTGAGCTTAGGCAACACCTTAAAAAAATAACTATTTTTGGATGCAGAATTATCGACAGATTAGTGCCTACTAATATTTTCTTAGGCAGCCGCTAGGCTGGCTGGTATGACGGATATAAGCTGCTGTGGAATGAGAAGGTTATCCCTGAGATGAGAATTATGAGATGTTATAGCTCCTGTAAGTGCTGCATAGAAAGTTCTGTCCTATATCCAAGGTGAACGTCTAAGACCATATGCAGCCACGATTCTGAACAAATATAAGTATGGCTTCAAAAGAAATGAAAAGATTGAAGACTATTTAGGTATCGTCAAATAATGCAGAAATTCTGGAAGTTGTCACTCTCAAATTTTTTGTTAACTTTAACCATTCATGTGATGTGTTATTGATTATACTGCCTTTGCCTTACAAAAATGCAAAACGTTATCGTCAGGCACTGTATATATATAACAAATATATGCAAGGTTCTTGGATACTCTGATGATCTGAACCTTGTAGTCAGAAAAAATAACACTGGCCGACACGATTTTTGTAACACAGTTCAGCCCACTATTTTCACAATGCTAAAACCTTTCTAATAATAGAAAAAATATTCATAAAGCCCTAATACGTTCACGTTTCAATGGGATCAGTAGACCTTTTTATATTGGCAGGTACAAATTTGATCAGGGGTCATTTAAAAGGGGGGCATGTTAAAACAAAAAAATAACCTAAAATGGATTGTTTATAACATTAAACTTATTCTCTTATTCAGTCTTCTTTTGAGTTTCGAATTGATTGGTTATGTGTAGTGAAAGTTTTTTCAGTGACGAAAATGTTAAGTGAAACGCGCCGTTGTTGCAAAATTCCTCCTGACAAGTTTTGTTATATTTGTGGAGAATTTCTAATGAAGTCACAAACCAAACCATTTTCTGAAAATCTGAAAAAAGCCTGTTTCATGTATTTTGGTGTTTCAATCGGAGATCAAAACAAGCAATGGGCTTGTAACACATTTGATAATGTTACTCTTTCTAAATTTATTAATAAATCACGATATAATTTTTCCTTTCCAACATCGGCGTTGCGATTGATTAAAAGTTTTCTCGCTGGTGGATTTCAGCGGATCAGAGTTAATGGGAGGTATTCAAATATGCTCCCTTTGCGTTCAGGCATCCCCCAGGGTTCCGTCCTTGGTCCGCTTCTTTTTAGCTTGTTTATTAATGATCTGCCGAATATTGTACCGGATCATTCACATGTATGCAGACGACGTACAATTGTAGGCCGGTTGGCCTTATTGAAAATTGCATAGCTCGAGTTAATGGAGACTTAGCCAAGATACATGAATAGTCTGTAGGTAACGAGCTGGTTCTAAATCCTAGTAAGTGACAATGTATTGTTATATCTCGAAATACTGTGGAAACCTTAATATTGGACGTAACCATTAATGACCAAGTGCTCCCAGTTCATGATGAAGTTACCAACCTTGGGGTCAAACTTAATTCTCGTATGAGTGGCTGTACCCATATAAACTGTATTATTGGTGAAATTTATGGAGGTCTACGCAGACTGTAACTATGGACTAAGCTCTTGAAGGCAAAGTTGATTCAGGCTCTCATTCTTCCTTACTTACGGTAGCCTTGTTTTCCCTAAAGTGGAGAGTAGCTGTTTGAGAAGAATTAACGTAGCTCATAACAACTGCGTGAAGTTTGTGTTTTTCCCTAAAAAGGAGCCAAGTGCAAGGAGGGAAAAAATCGAAATTGTTGTATTGAGTGATCCCATGCGATTTAATAATAGAACATCTACTCGGATGGGGTAGAATTAATGGATGGACCTTAACTAATTATCCAAAAAACTTTATCTCGAAACTTTTATTACTTTCTAAACATAACAATTATTATGATAGTTATTAAAGCAATTATAGTGGACGATTTTGTAGATCAGTTACTATCAAGAAACAAACAATTTACAAAAGGCAGACCGTGAACGCTTATTCTTTACTTTTAGCCCACCGATACCTCGCCTCCGATCAGTAGACTGTGAAGTATTTATTGCTTGCAGTACAGAGTGAGGAAGATGGAAGGTGTCAAGCGAGGCCGTCGATGGGCAAAAATTCGTGAAAAAGCGTTCGTATCTGCAAAAAATGTAAAGAACCAATATGAAGGGCAATACCTGGAAATTTTTCGTTCGAAATAATACTAAATAAGAAAAATCATTTTCTATTGATGTATTCTTAATAAAGTTGAGTTCGTTCGAATTTATTCGTTACAAAGTACTTTTTTTTGTTATTGTGAGATAATAACTTGGGCATGAAGAGAATAAATTATTTCGCCTATTTTTCTTTTTAAGACAAAAAATAATTCACATAAATTTTTTTGCAAGCTTGTGTTTTGTCTACGAAAATGAAGGAAAAAATCCTTACAAATGCAGAGTGCACACCTCAATCAATGCATGAGCATCTAATTTATTTATAAAAGTCACAAAATATTTTTTAATTTATTTCTATCGTACAGAATATAGCTACACATGTCCACACATATCCAAGAAAAAAAAAAAGAATCCAACGAAAACAAAACTCTCAAAAACAAAATTTCTATATCTATTGTTGCGCACCTTTGCGTCTACTTTTTAGCAAAACGCTCCGATTTTGAGAAGTACTCGTGGGAAAAATTTTTCGGAATATGTGAATCAACAGTTAGGCCGGAAGCCAAAAGCGATTTTCTGACTGGACATGACACGTGAGCGCGAAATTGCCTTAAGAATTTCTTAAAATAAAAGTGTGTGTATTGAAGTCGCTAAAGCTCGAGTCAATTTTGCCTAGTGGAGTGAAAAGCCGAGCAGCTTGATGCCTTGACGTTAAAATAAACCCGTTTGCTCCAGCCAGGGTGAAATCCAAAGATGAAAATAAGTTTTGCGCGGTGCAACGAAATTGCATCCGATTATTGTTTTCGCCCAAATATATAATTCAAACGCTGCAAGGGGGTTGGGCTTGGTGGCACGAATAAAACAAAATCAAGCAATTGTTGCCAAATCAAATTCCATTTAAAAGGAACCGACGCAATGCCAGTTAGTTAGGAATAGGAACGTACGACTGCAGATGCTCGTACTTGATGAGACGGAGTATTTTTGAGATTTATATACATACGCTTCATGTGAAAATTTTATTTTAAAAATAGACGACAAACAATGCAAGGAGTACCTGATGATTGTGCCATCTAAGACAGAATTGCTGCTGTGCAGAGGAATTTGCACTATCCATAACAGAAGAGTGTCGGGGTTCTAGACGGAGCTGCAGGACTGTAGTCAACGATATCTTCCAAATGGTGAGCGGTGTCAAAGTTAAACGTCTGTGCCTCTGAAGATAACCAAGGGGAACAATACTTCTGCACTACTTTCAACTATTTCAATGATGCACTATTTTTCAGAACACTTGTTACTTGTATTATTCAAAATAGAAATACGCACGCGGGTCTATATTTAGACGTAATCGCGGAGAATAAAAAGTGCAAATCAAATTCGGATATCAAATTTGATTTATGTTGTCGCGTCCACTGCAATTAGTTAAATTTACGTTGCACACCAGCCGGGAGAAGAACACTAAATTTCCTCAAAGTTAATCTAATTGACACTTATTGGTGTATTGGATACTATTTTGGAGCGTTTTGCACAACACAAGCGTTTAAGGACATGACGACGGTGTGACTAATCATACACAGCGAAAGATAGCGACAAAATCTTTCGGTTATTTCTTATCGGACTTGGTCAAGAGATTTTTATAAGAAATACGACGTTGGTCCAGATATAACCAGTTGCACACAGTCACAAAATCCAGGCCGGCGAAACTATTTTTGGCCTCTGGCCTGGAGAACGGAACGCAAAACAACTTAACTTTATGAAAAAGATTAAAATTTAAAATAAAAATAATGAAAATTAAACGACCGAAAAGGCGACGACGACGTGGAATTGGCTACCGCGCGTCTTATGTCTTATCCCATTGCTTTTTTGAATAGTAAGACATTCTCGTTTGTACCTCTCTATTTCTGACCTGGAGCTGACGATTCCTGATATAAATAAAACACATTACAACAGCACAACAAGCTCGCAATAGTATATCATTAGGAGCACACTAATGACTATGTATAATAATAAATTCGGAGAATAGAGACGGCAGACAATATGTTGGTCGTGGTCGTCGAGCAACTATTATAAAATGACCACTTTACACCAGAATGCTGTTACGAAATGTTAAAATGAACGTCCCAGTTTAGCACTTGTCCCTAGTGTTCGGCCTTCCATAATGAGATGCACCTCTGATCGCAGATACACTATACACACGGTGACCAATAGTATACTCTGTTGACTGTCGTACGAGTACGAATTAAGATTTGCGAGTACAAAGGCAAACTAATTTCTCACCGAAATTCTCTGCAACTATAATTGCAGAAATATCGTGTTGTTGGAGATCTCTTTTTATTTACTTTATTATTTTATTTGATCTGTGGCGAAACACAGCATTAAAAATTGCTGTTTTTGATTTATGCTCAGCTGTTGACGCATCCCCTTGATATGTACACGTAATTTGGCATTCATACGTGCGAGAATTATGTACAATTAATTTGTTTATCGAAATTAGTGTCATATCATTGCGGAATGTTGAGCTAATTAAGGGTAATAGGAATATGTTGAAAAGTATCCAAAACATTTAGGTTAGGCGTTGTGACATGAGACAGGATCATATGAGGTTCAAAACAAAGAATAAATAATACTAACAAAAAAGCTACACACAAATAGTTAGATAATATTACAATTATAAAATTGACCTGCCCCTTGTTTTAAATTAATGTGTTCAGCCGGCTGAATGATTACTTATTGTACATGAGACCTGCTCCTTGATGCTGATGTGTTGGTGTGCCTCAGGAGCAAATGGACAAAACCACTACAACCGGATATCTTACTATAGAGGTAGTGGTAGCATTATCCATCCTTGTTACTTTAGTAGTCATTATTACAGTGTCGCATCTTTGTGATAATTATTTCATCGTTGGTTTAGTTGTTATTAAAAGTGTAAGTATATGTATATACTTAAGAAAACACTATCCTTGAAACAGTTTTGTGGATTCCGAAAAACTTTAAGGATTCAATCAATATCCACTTGTATATACCTCATAGTCCTTCTCAGAAGGAGAGCAACAATCACTATCCACAAAAAATTTACAAGCTGTTTCTGGTCACTTATTTTCGACAGTTGGAATATTTTTATCTTCTAAGGTCCATTTGGAAGAATAGCAGAAAATTCCACATTTTGTTCAGGTAAGAAAGAACAAAGAAATGAAAAAAATACTTCAAGATGTACCCAAACAGCAGCTAATAGTGAAGGAATGTTATCAGGGAATAAAATTTAACATCACTCTTGAATAAATAAATCAAGAAAATCAAAAACAAATTTAATCACTACAAGAATTTTTCAATATTGAAATACATAACAAGCTAAACCCGCAGATTTGGTGAGATTTGTCGTTCAATTCATCTCTTGTTTCAGCACACAGTATTCCATGTTTTGCATCATTCCAATAGAATAGTAAACTAGGTGGAATATAAAAGCAGACCATTTTGCAAGAAATAAGCCATTTTTTGTAAAAAAAATTACTTAGTGGGCTTTTGATTTCCTTGATTCATGGACATAATCTTGCCCATAAAGACGCCCCAAACTGTGGAGCTTAATGACCAGATTTTGTTTGAAACTGAAATCGTGACTAAAATAGAAAACAAAAGAATAGAAAGAGCAGTCCTGATGAAGAAAAGTATTTTAAGCGACTTTTTTTTTCTTCCCTTTCTAATCTCTTGCACTATAACACAAGGTGTGAGACATAGCACGCTTTCTGGGCTCAAACTGAGAACCACGTATCAGGTGCGTGCTGTATTTTAACACTTTAACACCATCACAGATGATGTACACTTGAAATCTCTCTCAAAACAAATGCACTTTAACACGTAATTCTCTCACGAAAGCTTTTCTGTTAATTGTGGCAACAACGTGTTAAAGGCTGTAGGTAAGAAAGACAGGTGAGACGTGTGTGTAGATTTTTATAAATGTGTTTTTACAGCTTTGCACGTTATACTGTAAACAGGCGGCACACTCGAATGAGGATTTAATATAAAAATTATAGAATTTTAAATAAGTCGTGTAATTTCGACGTTATAATGCTCATTACTCAAGGGTATTATTTATCAGAACACCGGAACACCCCCCACCTACGTTGGGATTTCAAGAGGTCTAAGAGGGCTGCTTTTGTTCCAAGGCAAATTTAGGATAATTTCAAGAACGGCAGTGTGGTTTTTTTCCTGAAAACAAGGCGGTGAGTAATTTTTTTTTCGAAAGAGGGCGGTAGACCAAAAAAGGTTGGGAACGTATGATTTCGTTCATAGTGCAAGGGGTTAACAATTTCAGATTATTTAAGAGGAAAGAATCAATCAGTTACTCATTTTCACTTTAAATTCATACTATGTCATTTTAATTTAACATTTGATTAATAAGAATTAATGTTTAACCAAATCATTTTAATGTTTTTACAAATATAAACGATGCTTGTACAAATAAATTTAATATTTACACAATTCGAATTCACATTTAATTTAATTTAATGTTTTTGCAAATTAATTTAATCGCTTAGTAAAATGAATTGAGCAAATTGAATTCAATTCAAATTAAAAATCAAGCTACTGATTGAAGAAATGTAAAAATTAAAAATGCCACCAATTAAATAGTCTTTTTTTATTTAAAAGATGGGAAATATGCAAAAAACTAAAAATTGTAGCGAAGTTAGGGAGGATTATTTGCAAAAACAGGTTAAAAAATTGGTACTAAAAATTTTGCAATAAGACGGGATATAAAGGCATTCAGCTGAGAGGTAGTGATGTTTGACTATGGTATCAAAACGTTCAACAGGTTCATAGGTAAAATTTTACTGGCTAATCGTTATTTTTGAACCTTGCGAGCATTAAAAATATATATAAGGTGTATTGGATTTTGATGTAAAATGCTCAAAGCTGAACGAGTTTCTCAAAAATGTCCTCATTTAAGAGGCGTCCTCATATGTGGACGTTAGGCGTTAATGGGTTAATATTCACAATTGTAGCTTTTTGGTAATTCCGCGATTCTCAAATTTCATTAATATTGACCAAACTTGTAGTTGAACTGCATTACTTCAAGTGTAGACCTTTACAGATCATCTTGCCAAAGATTGATGAAAATTCAAATGAACTCAATTTGGGTAAACGTGAATTTGTTGTTATTAAATTAATTTAGAAGAACATTAATTTAATTTACCAAAATGTGAATTCGGAATGGGTAAACGTAAAACTCATTTTGTCAAACATGAAATTTATTTGTACAAGCATAATTTATATTTGTAAAAACATTAAAACAATTAAACAAGCAGGTTTGTCTGGAGGTAATAAAATTTGTTCTTGCTAGGAATTAGTCATCATTTTAACAGCTCAAAAGTATCTTTTAATTCGTACTTTTACAAACTTTAAAACAATTAAATAATGGGTTGAAAAATGCTCTACACGTGCTGCATATATAATCGACTCATCGGTCTGCCACTATCAAGTTTATGTGAAATCAAAAATTTAAGAAATTTAAGCATTTTCTTAAAGTTTATAAAAGTAGCTTCAGTTAAACGTATGGAAATTTAGATATTTTAATTTTTTACAAAGTGGTTATAGTTCATCTCTGTGAAGTTAGCGCCCCCAAATTAAAATTTAAAAAAAAAAATGTTGAGATCTATTTGCTTAAGTTTTGCCCAGTTTTACCCAACCAATAAATAATTTTGCCCACCCATGTGTGATGAGCTACGGGGTGGGTTATCAAACTACTTCCACAACAACCCCCACCACGTATTTGAACAAATGAAGTACGCCATTGCTTTCCTCACGTTTTCCAGAGTTTAGAGCAAAAAATTCTGTGACAAACCAATAAAGTTGAACCTAAGTGGGGAAACAATCTGTTAGAGGACTAATTGTGAAGTTCATTTGTACATAAAACAAAACCCTCTGTTAGTGAGATTGTCAAACCTCTTTAACTTAGACGGGTTTTTATCGGTTATTAGAAATTATCACTGAAACGATTGCTGTTAGAATCTCTCTAAGTGAAATTAGTTTATTGTTTATTAAACTCAATGAGACAACTGCCTCTAGAACCTCTACAACTGGGATTAGTAGATTTTTGTAGGAAAATATAAATGTATACATAAGTGATAATCCATATAAGTGATGAGTGAAATACCTCTTTAAGTGAAACTAAATGCGCTGTCCCTTATTATAAAAACGTTATCTTAGTTTGAAGCATTTACCCCAGCTGTAAACACAGCGCCATTTTTCGCGCTAAATTGGGATAGTTAATAATAGTGTTTCAAATTAAAATCTCTTCGGTTTCTCGATTTTAATAACTGTTGGAGGAACAATTTAAGCTAACTTCAGCTGATTAGAACTGAAAATCTTTACTGCAAAAAATATACTTGGATTGGTGTTGCTATTTATTACTTAAAAAATCCTAATAGATTTATATACCTTTTAGAAGCGATATTTCCCGGTAACAGAAAATGCTGCCCAAATCACAACGCTTCCACCCTCAAAGTTTCTCTCATTTGCACATTTTCCCGCAAGCGTTTTTCATATGAATAAAAAATGCAACTCAGTTCCATTTTGTCATCCAAGTCATATGTTCACAAGCCAAGGTTATGGTAGCATTCCTGTGGAAAAAAGGTAGAGAGCTGGTGAAAGGCAAGTTGGGGTCCTGCTTGGGTCTTCAATATTGGATTCCTTTGGTAGTTAAGGTTTATTATTTGATTGCACATTGTATTGTGTTCATAACCTTTATATCTTTCACGCAGTTATTATTTTGGATTCAATTTGCGTTCCTGGTTGATAGAATGAAAAAAATTTTAACTCTACGTATTTTTTAACTTAAGTTATCATTGAAATGCTACTTTTTAGGGTTCCGTACCCAAAGGGAAAAAAACGGGACCCTATTACTAAGGCTCCGCTGCCCGTCCGTCCGTTCGTCTGTCACCAGGCTGTATCTCATGAACCGTGATAGTTAGAGAGTTGAAATTTTCACAGATGATGTATTTCTGTTGCCGCTATAACAACAAATACTAAAAACCAGAATAAAATAAATATTTAAGGGGGCTCCCATACAACAAACGTGATTTTTTTGCTCGTTTTTGCTCGATATTGATAACGGCAACAGGTAGACGCTTGAAATATTCACAGAATATTTAGTTATATATTCACTTTAAAAATAAATAATTAAACTAAAATAAAACAAATATTTAAGGGGGGCTCCCATACAACAGACATGATTTTTTGCCGTTTTTATAGATAATGGTACGGAACCCTTCGTGTGCGAATCCGATTCGCACTTGGCCGGTTTTTTATTCCAAGCTAAAGCTAAATAAAATGTACAACTATTAATTAATTAAAAAAACACGAAATCGGAAAAAGTGTAAAAAATAAATAAAATAAAAATAAACTCTTTATTCTAACATAT
>QYTT01084141.1:0-15034 GCA_006980735.1 Dasypogon diadema
TCATGACTATAGAAAGTGAATTATTAACTCGGATCAGAACAACGCAGATGAAGGATGAGCGTTTAAAGGCAATAGCTGATTTAGCAAAATTAGGCCCTTATGAAGATTATCTGGTGGAGCATGGGATATTATATCAGGTAGATAACGATGGTAACAAGCTGATTTGTGTTCCTAGTCATCTACAGAACGAGATTATTAGAGCGGCTCATAACCAAGGGCATTTCGGTACTCGCAAAACAGAAGAGATCATCAGACGTGAATACTCGATACCGAAGCTGAAGGAACGTGTAGAAAATTTTAGACTCAATTGTGTTCCGTGCATCTTGTCAGAGCGAAAGCAGGGTAAACAGGAAGGGCTCTTGAATCCAATACCGAAGGGAGAATTCCCGTTATCTACGTATCATCTGGACCATTTGGGTCCATTGTCATCTACGAAAAAAGGATACCGTTACATACTGACGATAGTAGACGACTTTAGTAAGTTTGTATGGTTGTATCCAGTCAAAACGCTTACCACCGAGGAGGTTCTGCAGAAGCTCGAACAACAAAAGGCTATATTTGGTAGCCCACGAAGGATGATAACAGACAGAGGTACGGCGTTCACAGCGGCCGCTTTTAAAAGCTACTGTGAAAAGGAATGTATCCAGCATACTTTGATCTCTACTGGAGTGCCCAGAGGGAACGGGCAGGTAGAACGCATGCACAGAATCATCATACCGGTGCTAACAAAGCTCAGCCTTGAGAACCCTGAACATTGGTTTAAACATGTAAAGGATGTTCAAAGATTCCTGAATTCGACGTGGCAGAGAAGTTTAGGAAGAACTCCTTTTGAAGTGCTTACAGGAATCAAGATGAGAGCTAGTGAAGACCCGAAGTTAGCTGACGTAATATGCGAGGAAATAATCCAATCCTTCGAAGACGAGCGCGATAAGATACGAGACGAAGCAAGGAAAAAGATATTGGAAGTTCAAGAAGAGAATAGAAGAAATTACAACCGACGAAGCAAGGCAGCGCGGACTTACCGAGTAGGAGATGTAGTCGCGATAGCAAGGACTCAATTTGGCAATACCCTAAAAATCCTTCCCAAATTCCTTGGTCCTTACCAAATAACTAAAGTTTTTCCTCACGACAGGTACAAAGTTGCAAAGGTGGGCATTCACGAGGGCCCGAAAAGGACGACAACGAGCGCAGACCACGTGAAGCCATGGCCTTCCTCTTCAAGTGTCCTATGGGAAGCTAGCTCGAGTGAAGACGAGGAAGAAGAAGAGGAGGTCCTTGACCGAGATGGAGATACCGGCGACGATGACCCGATAAATCCATAACAGTTCCCCAAAAACGACAACATAACCACCAGCTAATGACGAAGCAAACCCGGACGAGAGATATGCAAACCCAGATGAAGACGAGAGATACCCACGACGTAGACCACGACGATTTAGACGATGATGTGCGGCAACTCCACGATGGCGAAATCCGACGATTTAGACGATGATGTGAGGCTACTTCACGATGACGAAATCCGCAAACATGACGACAACACGAAGACTAGTTAAAGACCTATAATGCAACTAAATGATGAGACGACGAACGATGCCAAGCCAAGACGACACGACGATTAGTACCATCAGACCAAGGTGATATAACGACCAGTCCTATCACAACGATTACCTGATGATGTGACGACGAAAAATACTAACCCAAGCCGATGACGATGTTTCACTGAGGGCAGTGAAAACCGAGGATGGCCGAGTTGTGGGATCACAGTACGTGCCTGTAACTTAAGCACCAAACCTCCGATTTCGAACGCACCCACAGTTGGCAGCAATGATGACAGCTGGAAATACAATGACGGAAGAGGAGAGCAGAAAAAGCGGTCGAGCTGTGCACATCACTTCTGTAGCTAATTTAGAATAAAGTTAATTTCATTTTCTAAAGCTATACAATCGTTTTTTGTAAATTCCCGTAATCCCACATATATATGCAGGGGAGGAGGGACACCTGCAGACTTCTTCATCTTCTTTTAGAATGAAGGCCATATATTTCGAGACGGGACTAATGTCGTATCATAAAGAACACTAGCAGCTTTTAAATGAGTGCCTATATCCCATTCCTCTTCATTTATCAGGTAGAATTCCATACATTTTTTGGTTTTTCTACGTTACGGTGTAGACAATTAATTTGTGCTAAACAATGTAGAAAAAGCGTAAACAATGTAAAGATGGAGCAGACTTTGAATTTTGAGAAGTCAAAACCAGTAAAAACTTAGCCAGGTAGTTATAAGAAGTGCTCAGTTTTCGCTTCTTCTTGAATTTTGAGGAAATACATTACGAAATCGTGGAAAGAATTAGTGAAAAAAATGTCAGAAAGTGGTAAAAATGAGAATTTTGAGAAGACTTGAATCTCTTCATCTTAGCAAAAATGGAAATTTTTAAAATTTTAGATCCGAGAAATTAATGGTTTCATTAAAATCTATTTCTCTCTGTTATGTTTGTGTGATTTCTAATTTTAATTACTTTCGTATCTAAGTAAGGAGTACTACTATTTGCTTTTTCTATTAATTTAACAGATTGGTGAACCAAGTAACTCAGGTAGAATACTTAAGAGGGAACACCACTGTGACGATACCGAAAAGGGCCCTCTTTTACAATTTTTTTTTATAACTTTACTTCACTTTTAAGGACTGGGGGAAAGATATGTTATCAAGGATACTTTAAAGTATATTTGTGCAAATTTTTACTAAAAAAATAATTAAAATTAAGACGGATATGTGTAGGAAAGTGCCGATACGTAAAAAATTCCTCTCCCAACGATTATGTCGATACTTTCGGTATGGTTCAACTAAAAAACGAAAAGGATATATTTTCTTAGTATACATAAATGTAGTTAACGTTAAGCGCAGCCGTTTTTTTTTAAATTGATTTTTCACAAAATGGTGGCATGTTAAATAAAAACATCAATTTTTCAACAAATTTTTCTTCATTCAAGCGGCCGTAAAAAATAGTAGTTTCCAAAATAAAAACAAAAAAGCTACGCTTAACGTTAGCGATTACGATTAAGAAAATTTTGGATAAAAAATTTTTATGATCGGATTATTAGTGTTCGAGTTTTCGTTAACACAAGTTCGGAAAAAGTCGTTTCGAGAAAAACGCGATTGAAAGTTTAAGTAGGTGTTTTGTTTTTAAAATGCCGGAGAAAACTAAATAGCGAATATTACTTTTTATTATTATGAATATTAAGTTTTTAATGTTAGAAGATAGTAGCAGGCTTTATGTTGTATAGGAGTCAACATAAAGAGAATTTGACAAAAGAGAGGCGAGGGGAATCACCCTGAACAAAACAGGTACACCAACAGGTACGATCAGCCACACAATTAAAAATCTTGGATGAAAATCTAATAATTTTAAGATTACATATAAGTGCACAAAAGAAAAAGATTAAAATCTAATTCTTGCTTCGTATTAAAGATTGTTTTTAATATTCATAAAACAGTGCAAAAATCGCGGTTACAATTTGTGTTCGAAATACATTTCAAAGTACTATTAAATTCATTTAAAAAGTGCTCATAACGTAAGTGTGTAATTGTTAAGGACGTGTTTTTAAATTTTTTCTTACAAATAAAACAAAAACTCATTCTGTTACTTCAGCTGAAAATTTTGCTTGAAATTTCGAATTAATTTCTAATAATCTAGGAGAAGGTACTTTTCCACATATTTCATAAATAAATATTGCAAAAAACTCCAAGAAATTCGTAAGATCTGTATCAAACTCAATATTGAACACGTAAAAAAATTTAAATAATAAATCAAATGCATTAATAAAATCAAATTCCATGGGAAGGCAAATTAACTTCTTATCAATACCTATCATGTACTGGGAAATTACTTTCTTGCTGGGCCCTGTAGCGATCAAAAATGGTTATTTTTTGTCTTCCCAATTGTGTGCTTCCCTTGGGGTGTTACACTGTAAATAAATTATAATCTTTTGAGTTAACCAAGCAAATCATAATAATGTAATATTTTCTTACATGCTTAAAGGTAATGAACTTGGAGACATTTGCCAAAAAATTAGATCTTTTAGATTGTTTAGATTTGGATCCTTTAGCTGTGGCTGGTAACAGTTTCAGCAAATACATGAAATTTTTGATATCAACACTCCAATCTAAAAACACAAAACAACATCCTTTCCTATTAACAGTCATTCTCTCACATTCCATACCTCCATATTCATCTTTTGATTCTACAACAGTTTCCTGAAAAATTTGTTCGCAGAACAAAGTATAATTCGGCCACTTAGTAAGCAATCGATATGATTACTCCCCGTAGCGCAATAAAAATTCATATAGAATCTAATAAGAAAATAGAATTTTCATAAACATAATTCAGAGAAATCATTGCCACTAACCAGTTTCGGGTTGAAAAAGAAAAAGGGAAAATTTTTGTAGATGTCAATTGGTGGCTGTTGCAACAACAATTTTTATCGAATTTCAAGACCTTTCTCCAATTTTAATTTGATATAATCTTCTTGCTGGATCGCATCACATTCCATAAAAAAATCCTTGACATTTTGACTTAGATCTGAATTTATTGAAGTTGAAGACACAACAGTTTCATCTGGAGGTTTCTTTTTTTCGTTGATGGTCCTTCATCTAATTTTAGCAGTTTGTGGCTAACATATTTTAATGGATATGATAAATAACCGCTGTTATTTATTGGATTGTAAAACAAATCCTGAAAAGCAAAACCAATTTGCGCGCGTTTTACAAAAACTGTCTACAATACTGTCATACTTAGAATGCCACCTATGTTGCTAGGTGTTGCTTTTAAAGCTGGGAATAAGTTAACAATTGCCTTGGCAGTGGCAACTTTTTCCTCTTTCTTTGGATGATTCCCGCAAATAGACTTCTAAGAAAAGTGGCGGCAGCTCTTGTAAACGCTCGCCTAGAGGTGTCTTTTAGTGTTTTCCCTTCTGCATATTCCGACAATAAATTGATATCACAATTTTTCTCCAAATAATGCTTCAAAGTTTGACTGTTAATTATTAATTCATAACCAATTTGTGCATCACACTTGGTTATTGGACTAGACGCAATGTTTTCGGTTGCCAAATATCTACGGGTATATCGAAACTTCAGTCTGTTCGGTCTGTTTTTTAACTATATATCGAAAACTCACCATACTGTTTCACCTCCAGATAAAAGGACGCACAATTTCCAAACTGGATAAAAAAATCTCTTAATTGAGAAATGTCCACTAATGCTCCTAAATTGTCGTAAATTTGGATGTCGTCTTCGAACGCACTTGTACATTCTAATTGCATCTAAGACTTCAAACAATTGAATCACTGATTACTGCAATTTTTAATTTTTTGATTTGAATTTACTCGATAAATACACTTGCCTGCTTGTTAAATTGTCGGAATTGTCACTTGATTTCTTTAACTGCACTATTTTAAATTGATTTCCAAATTTTATTCGTAGAAATTTACCCTCTAAATTATCCATCTCAAAATTTCATCATCCGCACACTTCGCAACGTAAAAGATAAATGATAATGACGCCGCACCATGCATAGAAAATAAAAAGTGCATGTGATCACGTGATTTAATAAACAGTTTTCCTTCTAGGCAAGAACTCTTAACTTATACACGCTTAATATTATAAAGGGAAGCACACAATAACCACACATGCACAAAACTTTACAATTATAGCCGATTTAAACTTTAAAGACTAATTTCTAATCCCATTCAAACTTTAATATTGTTGAATCAAATTTTAAATTTTCGACTTAAAAACTGTCATTTTAAGTCGAGTCGAATAAAAAATCAATGTATAAAAGATTAGAATTCGCTTTAATATTTGCTAAATATAAGAATACAATATTTTGTGGATTAAAAAAGTGGCTTAATCCTACATTAGGATTAGACTTTCATCCAAGATTTTTAACTGTGCAGGAACAGTGGCATTATCTGCACCCACTAAAAAGGCTATAACTTCGTCATTTTAACGAATTTTGACACAAAAATTTGTGGACATATTCCTGAAAATATATACTTTAAGAAAATGTAAAAAGCCACCCCCACAGTAGTGTTCCCCTTTAATTATTACGCAAACCATTCACATAATACTAAAATAAACCCCGTCAAAAAACGTAAAGAAAGTGATAAGAACAAGCGATAAACAATTTTTGTAAAAAACATAAAGATGGCAATAGATGTCCTCATAAAAAATAACTATCCACATAACATAACAAAATGTTCAAATAACATATTAAAATCAATAATAAAAAGAACGATATAAGCATTTTAACAACCCAGAATTCAATGCAGATACAAAGGACAAACGGAAAAATCCTTGACAATACCAAACCAATTTTCTCCTTAAATCCTTCCGTAAGTCTAGTAAGCATAAAAATTGCAAACAAACAAAAATTTAAAAAAATTTAACGATCAAATATAAATCACATTTAAGCCAATTAATAAAGTGGAAAAAATATACACAACCACAGAAGACCAGGTACAAACACACGAAAAAAGTGATTTAGTATAAAAAGTTAATTCTGAAGATTGTAATACGTAATAATATGCGCTATATTGGTTAAACTTCCAATCTTAGAATTAGACGCTCACAACATAAAACACACATAAACAAAAAAACACTAAAATCAGCACTTACAAATCATGCACAACTTTTCTTTTGACGATGCATATAATAACACAAAAAAGCGCGATATAAAAAAACAGTTTGCCATATTTACATGGACTATGACAATATCATCAACTTATGTGAAAATTGTTTACTTTTTGTTAGTTTATTACCTATTTTCTTTTCATTACTTAGCTTTAATGTAAAAAACGCATTTAAAATGTTCTATCAACTCCTCCAAAAATGCAATTTTGATTTCGTTTTTTTTGTTTTTTTTTTTGAATCTCTGAAAAACTGTAAGTGTACTTCTTAGGTCCTTAGTACTCGAAACGTTGAGCTACTAATAAAAAGTTATATTAAAAGACGGATCGGATTATTCCTTAAAAAAAAATCAACCCCATTCATATTCATTACATAAAAAGCCCGATAATAAACAATAACAGCTGTACATCGTCAAAATCAGCTGATAATCATCTGCTATTAACAAAATATGGCGTCATTTCACTCCTGCAGTGAGGAGTTGATTGATACGAGGGTGATAAATCGCATATATTACCTGCTCACAAAGCCATTAAATTTTTGGTTGAATATCGCTCCAGAAGGAGAAATAAGAGTTTTGTAAGAATTCCTTGGAGAACGAAAAATACCTTAGGCCCTAGGAAGTGCGAAGTAACAGTTGAAGTCAATAACCTCAGATGGGAGCAAAACTTATCGGGAGTTATGCGCTTTTGACTTTAGTGGACGGTGGAATAAGGTGGAATAAGGAACTAGAAAGTCTGAAGAAAGGGGTGAGAGAAGCATTTAACCACGCCGCGTGGAATAATGGACCGTAGACATGGGAAGACTATAAGACGAAGAAGAGAGTGCTAGAAAATATCTGTGATGACGGAAAATGGAGACGTGGGGGATTTCTGGTTGAACATGGAGACTATCTCGGAAATCTGAAGGCTACAGAAGATAGTCACCAAGTACCCGATCTTCAAAGTAGGACTTGTTCAAGATAGGGCTGGAAAATGGCGGAAGCATTGAAGAAGACGAACAGAATTTTAATGGAGTCACACTTTCTAGACAGAGAGATGTTGGACCATGCCTAATCGTATGGCAACGAGATTATATCGGGTGCGGCAGAAGAGATGCTATCTTTAATGAGAATGAAGAGCACCATAGGCTCTTCATTCGTATATGTGGTAAACCTTTCAAATCTTCGGACCTGGATAGAATATTCCCTGTTTTATCACAATGGCCTGGGACGTGCAATTAACCGTTAAACGGTAACTGGAAAGGAAGAAGATTAGCTAAGGTGGCACTTAAGACGTAGAGAAACGCGACACATTATACTTATCAGAGACTGAGTACGGGCATAGAATAATCCTGGGTCACGTAAACGAGATAGGTGATCCCATTATTGCCAAGGACAGGACTAAGAGGATAGCCAAAAAGTTTCACAAGACTGCTATCAGCGACAGATCACTCCCATTGAAGTAACCAGGGTTAATTTTTATATTCATCGACAGATCTATATATGATTGAGGGCAGGGTACGTGTAGAGATCTTCTCGGAATACTTGAATTTGTCCTGGTATGCTAATGTGCGTTGGACTACTTGAAGAGGGGTCAGGTGTGAGGAAGTAAAATCTTCGTTAAACTGGACAATCAAACAGTGTCAGATGCATAGATCAAACAGAAGTGAATTCATTCCCAGCTATGGGATATGTACAAAAATTCAATGGGTGTGCCTCAGAAAGTGATTTGATATTTCGCTTTAGCAAAGCATGGGTCAGCTATGACGTTCCAATGTCCCGAAGAATACTCTGACAATGGTAAAGACATGACGAAGGACCTAGTCTAGAAACTGATCATAAAAGAACACATCAGTGGGAAAATATTTAGCATTATGTCTTCATATAAAACGTGAGGTTGCATTATGTACCAACAGACTGCAAAGGATGATTTTCTTAACGGCGAGCTTCACGGATGGACATCTAATAAGAAAATTTGGAAAGGAATGAGTGTCAAAATCTTTGTTCGATTTCATGTCAAGAAGATACAATTATTTCGATCTGCATTTCAAAGTAATTCTAAATGATAAAGAGGCATCGCACTCTGCTTGCATGACCTACGAAAGAGAACTCCTTGTCTGGTATGTAGATGGATCTAGGGATGAGGGAGGATCCAAATCAAACGACTTCGAAATCCCTCGGTATTGCTCCAACCAATTTTCAAGCAGAGATCCACACATCAACACGTTAACATCAGTAACGGTATATACATGGTGCAAAAATAATTATACTAGTGAGCAGTCAGGCAGCGCTAAGGTATTCGCCGCCATTCACTTGTAAGTCGCGAGTTGTTCGGGGCTGCCTGAATGCCCTCAAGTAACTGCCACAGCACAATAAGATTACCCCCATGTAAGGTTTGAATGTTTGGGTAGAATAAAGCTTGGACCTTTCTGTGGAAAACCCTTAAAAGCTGGGAAGCAAGGGTCAAGCAGGAATACTGGAATAATCATTCAGGCCTAATGCCGGCTACACAGTACAGATTTTTGCTTCAGATTTACTCAGTCATTCAATTCGGAGCAGTTTTCGGACTAACCTGTTGCTTACCACACTTTACAGATATTGTTCTCAGTTTTGCGTGATGAAAAGGAAGGATCTGACTTTTTGTTGGTAGAAACTAATGACAAAACTGAAGGAACAAGTACAAACTTCGATTTTTTGCTCCAGACTTGAACGATTCGGGTAAAATTTCAAGGCTAACTAGAAATCCTTCATTCCAGGCTTAAATCTGAAATAAAAGTCCGTAGTATGTGGCCAACCTAAGAAAGACAAGAAGTTTATTACTGATTGGTAACACAGGACGAATTTGTTAGTCTTACTCAAAAATATTAAACTACCATTTAAAGAAAAAGGTCTTGTTGAGGATGATCTGTAGGGAAGAAGCTTAAAAGTCATGTGCTCGTGAGTACAAAATCTTATATACATATTTATGCTAGGCCACATTGAAAAGGTATTTACAACGACTACGGATATTACACACCAAGGAAGATCTTGAGTTATATTTTAATATTGGGCTATAGACTCCAAGTCTTGATTTATGCAATAGATGGCCCCAGCCCCACCCTTCTGGATAAATACAACTGAGCGTCATCTGCATAGAGATGCAACTGGCAGTAACTAGTGCAGTGGAAATTATCATTAACAAACATGATAAAAAGGAGCGGCCCCAATATGGATCCCTATGGAACTCCCGAATTAACGGCCATGAAGGGAGAAAGTTTACCATTAGAAAAAACTGCCCGAAAAAGATTACTTAAACAATTGAAAATTAAGGTGGTTGCCTGAGGACTAAAATTAAAATTTGTGATAAGTTTATGGCAAAGAATTCTGTGATCTACAGAGTCAAAAGCTTTCGAAAAGTCAAGAAACACCAAAGTAGTAAACATATCACTATCCATTGCAATTCTAATATCATTGGTTGTACGCAACAAGGCAGTTATACAGCTATGCTTGGCTCTAAATCCCGATTGATTATTGTGTAATAAACAATTGCTTAAAAGATAGGAAAGGAAGGATTGAGATGGGACGAAATTCAGAGGAGTTTTTCACTATAGGTATAACTTTGGAATTTTTGAAGGAACTAGGGAAGGATGAAGTCATAAAGCAAGTGTTACATAATATGGGAGCCATAGGTGTAAGAAGGTAGGGTAAAAGTACATAAACAAATTTGGGATTGATTGAATCTAGGCCAATAGAACCTGATTTAATATTCTTGATTGTCTCGAGAACCTTGGCTTTTTCAACCCTCAAGAAAGAAAAACTCATGGAAGAATCAGTGGAGAATTGTAGCATAACTCGTTGTCAACTCCGGAAGGTGGTGATGGGTGATTAGATAGAAATTTGCTATTTATCTCGTTCGGATCAGCGTCACAATCAGATCTCTCATTGGATGTTATGCCTAAAGATTTCAAGTTAGCCCAAAGCTGCCTATTAGGGAGGTCCGTGCTCAAAATTGAAGAATAATATCTTTTCTTAGCAACTGAAATAGCGCAGGACACATACGATTACGGAGAACCCGAAAGTTCTTCCAAAAATTTGACGAACCAAACCTTTTCCACATCTTACATGCTTTATTACGTGCAGCGATTTAGGAGACTATGTAATCCAATTCAATGTAGTAGATAAAAAGTTAACTTGCTTATCGACGGATGGAAGGCAGTGTACGACATGCCATGGAACTAATTGAGCCTCATCGAACAACTCATGCAGATTGATTCTTTTAAAACATTTGAAGGAACATGTTTTGGACATACATATTTGTCGTACCCGGATTTAAATCATACGTGGTAAAATCAAATCATGATCAGATATCCCTGGTAAAGAAATTTGATCACGGTTGAAAATTCTGGACTACTTTTTAATATAATCAATGTATTAAAAGAAAGATGTAATCCTGTGAGAATTGAATCCCAGTAATTTTAAAATATTAGAGAATTTTCAATAAGTTACTGTATTACTTTGATATATATACGTGTAATGATGGGAATTTTATTATTAAAGATCGTGGTGGTGCAAAAATTGACATAGACGACTTACCTTCAATAGTTCAGCAATAAGCAATTTCAAATTATTTTATGCTTGCTATAGAATCGGAATTTGAAGTTACGTCGCCTGTGAAAAAGTGTATCTAATGCTGAAATTGGTCCTAATTTGTTTGTGAATAGTTAGGTAGTTAAGAGAATCTATTGATCATTACAATACCTTTTTAATTTGAAACTATTTACAAAGGTGCTCGAAAACCATTTAAAAAAAAAACTGCACTTGGACTTCTTAACGAATATTCAGAAAAAAAAGTCTAAAGGACAGTAGCAGAAGATTACTGGTAACACACGCAGTTAATATACTACGAAATCATTTTGGTAATTACGCGAAAAGGGATGATGGGAATATATCCCTAGCTAAGGCCATAGTTAACTTGTTCTCTACCTTTAGGATTGAACATAACAACATCGGTGGTATTGTGAGTACTTTTAATTTTTAATAACATCTATATACTTACAAATACAATATATGCTACTTACAAAACAGGAGCTTTTCTATGATCCTGGAAAAATAAATGTAAGGAGATACGCAACGGAAGGTTCACAACAAAAGAGGGAAAGATTCGAGCAACAGTTGACTGGTCAAACAGAAGAATCAGTAAATGAGGAGCAACTAAAGAAGAGGACGAATTTTTTGCAAGTTGTGTGGTAAGTGAACAGTAAGAGCTAATAAAAATTAAACTGAGAAAAATCTTATCCATATGGAAAAAAATTTTTGGAGATCCAATTGATATATACAAAAGGTTTCCATTCTTTTTCTTCAGTGTAAATCTCGTAAGTGGTTATATTGTTAAAAATTTACAAAATAATAAATGGATTTTTAATCACTTACGACTTTGAGTTAAGGTATCCGGAGGCAGCAGAAAAATTGCTCAATGCGTGGCAGCAGTTTTCCAATGCGGTGGAGAAAATTGTCGAAAATACTTTTGACACTGTTGATCCAGTTTTCCAAGGTAATATAAGAATATTTTCATTTAAGCCTACAACATAATTTTTGTTTGTTTAGATTGGAATAAACAACCTAGATCTTTTCTATATCTTTTAAAATTATTGCCTCTTACTGTGAAGGGACCGAAATGTAAAGATCGTAAGAGGTCTACGTATGAAGCATCTGCAAAGAAGCTGTTGTTATATGAAAAGGTAATTTTTCTCGATAATGCCTAATCAAATCGCTATAAGCGAGTATTTCTTACGTCTCGATGGTAGGCTTATAAATATTTCATTGAATTTTTCTTTTGTTCAGTAGTTCAACCACAAGAGATATTTTCAAAGTTTGAAAAAGAATTAAAAAAATGAATTTTGTTTGCTTTCATTGCATTGCATTAAAAGATTTAGAAGCGTAAACTTCGCAATTAAACTTCTTAAGAACGAACATTTACTGTTAGAAAATAGTCAGTTTTTAAATGTATAGCTTCAAGTCATTGTACTGTACGAATGTTACACTTATAGCAGCCTCAGATAATATGCATTAAAATGTCCAATAAGCACTGCAAATAAGAACAAATCAAATATTACAGCTGAAGTACGTAATCCTATAAGCGCATTTCATGTTTACTTTTTACGAAAATACATAACTTTAATTCTAAATTGATATTTTAATTAAATATCCCTACCCTACCTGTAATATAAATGGTACTTAAACTAATAATACATGAATTCGACTTTTTAATACATTCATTTATTACATTGAGATTAACTTTGTAATAAAATTTATATTAGGCTGTAGTATTTTTAGCATTAACAGATGTAATTCAAGAAACTATTCACAACTAATAATTTTAATATTAAATTTTTCTTGTCAATTATATACGTGTATTAGAACCTAATCAATTTTTGGCATGGAACTATTTACAATCCAAAATTTATTAGAAATTTCTAATCGTGATTTGTAAATAAAATTTTTGACACATTATTAGTCCAAAAAACATCAACAAGTGTGGAGGAATCCTTTCTAAAGGGCGTAGGTTCACCATTAATGTGATGCAAATCCAAGGAACTCATGAGTGCACTGAACTGATTGGCTTGACAAGATGGTTGTAAGAATCATTATCAGAGTTACGAAGGATTTGTTTACGCCTTAAGTCTTCTCGAACATATCTAGCAATACCCCCACCACGCCGTACTGTCCGATCACTGCAAAAGACTTTATATCCGGATATTTTAATAAGATTGTTACCTATTTCCTGTTTAAGCCACGTCTCCGAGACGCAGGCAACTTCAAGTTGCGTGTTACCACTCATCATATCTCGGACCTCATCCATCCCTGGCTGCAAGCTTCTAGAGTTAAAATGAGCAATTTTCAAGCCATTTGCCTGTTTGCATTAATTATTAATTAAAGTTTCCGCGCCTAAAACTTCGTCCACATCACCGGTCATCCATTTATCAACATAATGGAAAAATGCACACAAAACTTTATCAAATTAGAAAAGTAACTCAGTATAACTCAAAATAAATTATACACTTTTTCGATTGATTTTGAAACAAGAAAAATAATTTAAATTTTCAAATGTTTCTCGTTTGCCAATATTTACAATATTGTAAATATGCCAAGAACCTTTTGGAACTACATATGTGAGAAAAATTCGACCCTAAGTTATACTCCTAGTATTTACGTATCAAAACATCTGCTGAAAGGCGGTACCCAAACTGTCGTTTTCGCAATGATACCTTAAGTTCCAGATCACCTCAGGTGAACTCACGAAAACGAAAATGATGGATTACTTCAAAACTTTTAAGAAATTCTTCATAATCGTGAAGTGAATCCATAGTTTCACCAGTAGATCCTACTCCAGAAATGAAATTTCCAATTCCCACCTTAAGGTATGCAAAAGGCAGCCTTTAAGTCTAATAAATCATTTCCAGCGTAACCGCCTTCCAATTTTCAAATTTCTATGGTGCAATACGTCCCCCTTATAGTTGAGTTTTTTAAATAGCCGTCGGGAATCTTAATTGATTGCCTGTTACTTCGTTAAACATGTGTGTGATCGCCCAGCAGGTTTAAATCAACTGCCCCAAAACGTGTCTAAGTTTTCACACGATAGAAAGGAATCAACCAATCGCCATTCACTGTTCGCCAGGTTAATCCACCGCGAGAGCCCCGTAACTAATTAGATTTGAATGGGAAAGCAAGAAAATCCGACAGATAGTAAACATGCAATTTTCGGCTAATGTTATGTAAATTAACTTGTCACGGTATTTTTGCATTAATTAATTCCCATTTCGGTTCGATTTGAGGTGATCCAAAGGCGATTGATCCCGCCTTTGTGGAGAGAATGGGCCAGCCCGGATGGATTGATATGATCGCGTTTACTTATTGAAGCGTTTTGTGGCCAATCTTTGGTGGAGCTAATAGCAAAATTTATTTACATTTTCGATAACGTCGTGATAAGTGACTGGTTTTGTTTTGATCTGGTTGGTTTTGAATAGTGGAATTAGTTAGACAAAAGGCGGAGCTAAATGCGAACAGAGGCAGCGAACAGTCGAATATTTATTAGCAAGTTTGAATTAATTAAGTGCGCTCAGTTCTAACAGTAGGAAAATTATTCACTTTTATTTCGGTCGATGTTAAAAATAAATTTTTTTCGAATTATATTATAATATCAATTAAGGCCAATAACCTGTTATGAGAACTAACTTTTTCCTCCTGTTATGATGTTAATTAGTCGGGTCCAACCTGGAAGAAAATGGGATTAGAAAATGAAAACCGTATTTTCATGTTACCTGGTTATGTGTTGTCAGTTGTGACCTGTATGTCTCCATTCCTATACACTTTGATTCTGCAAAGAAATTTATTTATTT